>CADEBD010000879.1:0-13349 GCA_902825455.1 Arctia plantaginis | reverse complement strand
CCGAACAGCCGTTGGCGCGCGCCCGCGGGTTTTTAAACCCGCGCGCCCCACTGCCCCAGTGCGTCGGTGAGCGTTCCCCCGCTTTTCTACTCGTCCTGGTTTCCCCCTCTCACTCCACAGACCGCGCGAGTTGGTCATAGACCTCGCGTCCTTATCCCCCCGGGAATTTCAAAGGGGGAAAAGTGCCATGACGCGCCGCCTCCGACGAAAGGGTGCGGTACCCCTCCCGATCTGAAGGGCCCGCTCCCCTTTTATTGTGCTTAGTGGGCATGGGGAGGGGCATAGCGGCGTTTTTAAGGGGCCCCATGGATAGTATCACATACTATAGAGGCGGCAGGCTTCCTCCCGCCCCCCCCCCTAGCCCCCCCGCCTGCGCCCCCGCGACCAAGCAGGGGCAGAAATTGGAGATCTGAAAAACGGTAGTAGCAAATATAAGAATTTTAAAAGAAAACATGCCAAAGCTTAGTAGGCTTTTTTAGTTTACGAGTTTGTCGCCAAAACTAATTCGAATGTGAAATATTTTAGTATAAAATAACAGAACCCCCTTATCTTATTATTTTAGGTATTCTTTTTTTGGAAAACATAAAAATGTAGATTCCTATTTTAAAAAGAAATTTGACATTTTTAAAAAAAATGTAAAATCTCATCATCATCATCACCCTATCGTAGCCACTCTGGAATGGGCCCTCTCCCCGCACGCCACTTAGATCGATTTTGGGCTTCTGCACCCAGCTCCTGCCAGCCTTTGCGCAAATCGCCTCCCCCTGGCCGTGGCGTCCTAAATATTTCCCGAGACGCGGTTCCATCAAAACCCCGTTTTCCCCAACGGTTGTCTTTTCGCGGCTAATATGGCCCCCCACTGATTCAGCTTGTGATCCGGTAGGTATGTCGGTTGACCTTGGTTCTCTCCCGGATCACCTATTTTGAGGCGATCCCTTAAGAAACCCCCGAGCATAGCCCTTTCCATAGCACGTTGAGCGACTTTGAAAATTGTGGACCACCCTACCGTAAGTGTCCACGTTTCAGCTCCGTATGTCATGACCGGTAGGGTCATCATTAAAGACTTTGTCTTAAGGGACTGTGACGAGATGAAAGAATCGACGTAGCTTCCCAAAAGCTGCCCAACCCAACCCAATTTTTTGTTCACCTCGTCCCCGAAGTTGTTTTTACCTAACGCAAGTTTGCCCGAGGGCACATAATTTTTAACAACTTCGAGAAGGGACCGTGTACCGCAAACGGTTCCCGGGAGTATATGTTCGTTTGGGAACGTAAAATATAGTATGTAAAAAATATATAAATAAATAAAATTTAAAAAAAAAATAAAACTAGCCTTATTTCTCGACCTTTCCAATTGTATTACAAAAGAAAAAAACAAAACTATACAAATTTTCCTAACTATACTATAATACTTTCTTATTTATATTTTCTGTAGTTTAAACTTAACATTTAATATCAGTTACCAGGTCAGGTTGTTATTTTGGTTTTATTTTCCCTAATTTTTTGTAGCTTTAAATTTGTTTTTTTAAATTTAAAGCCCAACATAGTTTTTTCCTTTACTCTTTGGCCCATACTCCCAGTTTGTGCCTAAATTTTTTGTTTTTAGTGGAGGTTCTGGCAGCCGTTAGGTGAGACATGGAATTTTATAAAAAGTTTTATAGATGGTTTTTTTTTTCCAAAATGGGGTGGATTTTTTTTTTCAAAATTTTTTCCCTTGAGTAAACCAGTATTTTTGCCGGGATTTTTATTACTCGTTTTTTAATACGTTTTTAAAAATATGTATTCGGAAGGGGAAATTTTAAAATATATTGTCGGTCACATTAAATAAGTGACTGCAGGTTTGCCTCTGCAGTCTAGTAGAAAGGGCGTTTTTGTTTTATCGAAGGTAAACAATTTTAAAGGGACAAATAGGTTTTTTATAGGTGGGTTTGTTTTTTAGTAATTTTTTATCTCATAACACCCCAATGATAATTTTTGGGGAAATTTTTAAAGAAGGACTATTTCGGTAACGACAAAAATCCCAGTTTTTTAAATTTTAAGAGGTGTAGGGGGAAATTATTTTAAATTTACGGCCCATCAAATTATTGAGGCTTATTGTCAAAATCGAAAATAGGTTTTAGCAAAATGTTGTTTTTAGTAGTAATGGTACATAACATCTGAGAGTCGGGCCCCTTTTGGTGCCACCTCCCCCCCCCCCGGAAAAAACATCAATTTTTGGGTTTGTTATTTTTTTACGAAAATGAATTTGCGCTGAAACCCCGGGATTATATATTAAAAAGAAAAAATTGGGTTTTCAAGATTGTAGTAGGTTAATAAAAATTGGTTTATATAGCTAAACCGGGCGAAAACCTCTTTTCTATCTTTTTCAATAGAAAAAAAAATTTTCCCCGTTTTTGAAAATTCTTCTTTGGTGTGCCGTCCAAAGGGGGTTTTTTAAGCGTGGGATATATACCCTTTAAGCCTTCCCCCCTTTTTAAATGGGCTTTTTTAACATGAAAGAATTTCAAATGGGGGACCAGAAAGTTTGAGATTTAGCCCCCTTTTCAAACAAACAAACTCTTACCCCTTTTATAATTTTAGTATAGATTATAGGTTTGGAAGAAATTTTTTTGTTTTACTTTTACATAAAACTAAACAAAAAAATCACAAAAAAATTTTTTAGCCTGTCAAAAACTTTTCTTTTTCCCTTAAAAAACGTAATACGGATGGGCCCCCTTAACAAATTTTTTTATTTGATTTTTTATTTTAGTTTTTAGAGAGGTTTTTTGGGAACAAAGTTTTATTTACCAGGGGTGTATTTTTTTAGGTTCTAGATAGGTACCCTTTTACTCCCGGAATAGAAGTAGGGAATAGTAAGTCGTTTCCCCGGCTTAAAAGGGCATAAAATGAATGCTTCCTTATCCCAGTTTGGGAAAAGTAAGATTTCTTTAAGAAAAATTTTAAATTTTTAACCCGGTGGGTTTAAAATAGGTCCGAAGAACCCCCCAAAAAATTTAAATTTTTTTTTTAAAATCCCTTATTTTAAAAAACAAGGGTTTTGAAAAAAAAGATAAAATTGAAAAATTTACAAGGTGGGGTTAAACCCCCCCCCCACCCCGGTTTAACTCAGTTTCAGCTATTTTTTTAAAGGGGGTTAAGAAATTTCTAGTTTTACAAAAAAAACATTATAAATTTGCAATTTTTTTTAAATTTATATTTAATTTTTTTTTAAACTGTTTTTCCCCGCGATTTTTTCACGTGTTAATTTGAAAAAATGCCCCCTTATTTTTTTCAAATTTCCGGACCCGGGCAAAATTTTTAAATAGGTTTTTTATGTTTTAAAAATAATAGCCAAGTTATTTTTCTTATATAGACAGCTACTTCGGTAAAAAAGGGTTATAAAAATGGTTCCAGGGGGGGGTTTTTGAATTTTTCCCCGTAACAAACAGAGCGACAGACAGACAAAATTTTTAAAAAATGACTTTTAGGCATAGGTATCGCCCCAAAAACCTTTTTGGTAACCCTTTGTAAAAAATCTATTATTTTGACTTTACAAAACAGATAGTTAAATTTTAAATTTATTTTTTTATAGATGGGAGAAATGAAAATTTGTTTAAAAAACCCCCCCGTCGTCGGTTTTGTCTTTGGACGACGGCCCGGGTAAAATAATAGGTTTTTCAATAACTTTTAAAAAGTAACCTTTTAAAAATAACGACTAAAAATTTCAGATGTGCTCCTTTAAAAATGATTAGTTTTCAATTTTTGGGCTTACAACCCCCGTGAAACCCCTTAAAACCCGGCAAAATCAAGGGGTTTTTACAAATTTTCTAGTCTTTCAAATGATTTTAAGAAATCTCCCAAAAAAATTTAATTTTTTAAAAAAGTTTTTGGAGTTTGCCTACCGTATTTATAAAAAAACCCCTCAAAATTTTTTTAACTTAAAGGGGGAATAGTTTTCCTCAAGAAAATTAAAAAAAATGTTTTTTATTTTGTTTTAATTTTTTAAACTTTTTTTTTTCTAATCAATGGCACCCCACACTTCTGAAAAATTTTTCCAATTTGGACGTTTCCCTGCTAGAAAAAATACGTTTCGGTTCCCTCGTACCCTTTGTGCAGTTTTCTTGTTCCTCCTTTGTTTAGCCTTAGTTTGTTTTTACGTATGCTAAAAAAATGAATTGGTTCTAAAAATTTATAGAACCAAAAGCGTTCCATTAAAAAGGTTTTTTTTTCATTTAAAAGGGTTTTTATATGTATTTCAAAAAACCCCCAAACGTCTTTTCACGGCCAATTTTGTATTGGGGCCCCCACCGCTGAACGTTTCAAATTAAAATTAACAAGAGATTTTCCCTTTAAAAGAAAAATAAGTTAAACAAAATTTTTTTAAATTTGTTGCAAGTTAAAAGACCCATTTATTTACCCGTGTCTTCCTTTCAGTATTTTTCTTTGCATACCTTCCCTTTAGTGTTCTCGATAGAAGAATCCCGTATCTACGCCATGAATGATCTCGATTCCAAGAATGCATTTCGAAATTTCATCTAAAGCTGCTATTAAACTGGGACGAATATCAATGTTTTCTCGAAGCATATTTACGAGAAAAATAAAAACAACAGCTGTGATTAAATTGAAATGTCAGCCTAGACCACGGGCTATAGACAAACGGAGCGACAATCCCTTTCAGTAGCGATAGACGCACCTAGACATAAAAAATAACTGTTCATTTAAATTAAAAAAACCATCAAAATATATACGTACTTGTAAACATCGACATAATAAAGTGTAAAATGTGAAGTATTGCTTTACAAAAAACAATGGCATTCGTAATTCACGTCGTCCTGTGAACGAGTACTCCAAATTTATATTAAATTTCGCACTATACATCCGATACATGCGCGGTGCAAGTTTCGGGTCATCTACAATTAAAACCGCTTTCCCACTTTTACCTTATTCTGGTAGAACCCGTTTTTGTGCAATTGTAGTATCGTCGACGAGGAACTGGACATCGTCGGCTATCCTTCATTTGTTTAGATGTAACTGCGAATCTTGTGTATAAAAAAAATACAGTCGAATTGAGAACCTCCTCCTTTTTTTGAAGTCGGTTAAAAATGAAGGCTCTCTCTTACTCAATGCTTTCAAAACCTTTCTCGGGAATTTGGTCAATCAGGAGCTTTTCGGTTCTTGAACTCATGTCACCCTTTCATCAAGGAAAAAATATTATAAAAAATAGATGATAATGCGAGCGAAGTAGAATAGATAATTTTTTTAATCTTTTTATCTTTAAAAAAGGCAACTCCCCGCACTAGGAACATAATATCCTATGTTGTGATTGACTACACACACATGAAATGGAAGGAACAAAACACAAAGAACACCCAGACTCAGAACAACCAATTTATGGATCATATAAAGTATTGTTGGGTTTCATGCCCCACATGGGACACCTCATGACCCCCATGAACCACAACATTCAGTGCAGTAGGAAGCGGCGAGGTGACCAAATTAAAACACCCCGCCGTCTTGACAGTAGAATATTATATTTGCTCGAAACATATATTACAGTTAAAAATAGGTATCATACAATAGACAGCATGTTTCACCACAGTTTGGTGCCCAAAATTCTATGTGTCAAACGTACTACAGGGGGTGTGTTATCTCAAAATCAAAATACCTAAAATCTAAAGATGAATGAGAATCAAAAACTTGCAAACAGTTTAGATAGCTACATAAACAAACACCAGGGCTGTTTTCCTCTTGGACGGTAGGTAGAGACGGATTAAAACTCTTAATTTGCCAACTGTAACCTTTGTCTAAAGGTTAAAAAATAAAAAGGGGTTCTTGACATCAAATATAAATGTATAGAATTTAAAAACGAAAGGGAAATTATTAAAAGACTACTACCCCTTGTGAGGTCCTAAAAATAAAAAAAAAGGTCAATATTAAACTGTACATCGTAGATTCTTGAAAAAATGTGTATAATTAATTATACTCATCAAATACTCGTTTAAAGAAAGGTTTAATGAAACTTAGTAAGCTATTAAAAAAAAAGAAAACACTTTGTCAGGTGCTCAAAGTGAAACTTTGGGACTTTTTATAAAAGGACTACTGGAAATATAAAGCGGAAGCTCCTACTTTTGTATATAAAATGATGCAATCGTTCGTTTTTTATATAAAAAAATTCATGTAACTGTAATGGCTTTATTACCACACTGTAGCGGAGCTTTTTAATAATAGACTTGCAAGGCTTTTTGATTTTTTGAATATCACTAAAGTCGGCGCATCAGTTTGGTTTCCACAACAAAAATCAATAAATCACACAATGTCTTTCTGTTGTTTGACCTGTTGATAATGTCTTATTGATAACTTGAAATTAAAGTGTGTATCTGGTCGGTAGTTAAGGCCAGCTATTCCCAAAGTGGTCCATATCGATCCCTTGGAGTCGAAATCGGTTTCCCAGACATAAACGAAAACTGATTAAGGGTGGTCGACGAGGTCCAACAATCGACCCCCTATTAATTAACACAAGTTCTTATTTGAAACTTTCAACATACTGTATTAGTTGTGTTATGTGTACTTGTTATAAGAACGACTTAATATTGTAGTAGAAAATATTATTGTTGTACTTTAAACAAAACTCAACGAGTCGATAAATGTGCAGTAATTTGGTCTGAGGTATCAATTCGTTTTAGAAAAGGGGGTCTCTTGTCAAAATATTTTGGGAATCCCTGCTCTAGACTATGTGTATTATTAGGTGTCAAGTAGAAAGCCATAGCTGACAACATTAGTAGATTTACTAAAGATTCTCAAAAATAACTAGTTAGCCATACTAATAAGGGAGTTTAATGTATAATAACAGCAGTGTTATACAACCATAGAAAATTCTTCAAACTAAGATCCCATGTTATAAAAACACACGAAATAATATCGATTAAATATGTTTTACTTTTGATCAGTCTTTGTGCCTAATGTGTTCACGTCATTTTATCAAAAAATATTTGATCAAATATCATGATATCAATATAACAATAGAGTATTTGCTGAAATTAATTAATTGCAATCCGAAATAGTACTGTGCATATTTTCCACGTAAATAAACCTTTGAACGTAATATTGAGCCATTAATATTTACACGTGAACAAAGTGCCATTGTTACGATAGTTGTCGAATTTTAAAATTTAACACAAATACAACATTACATATATATTCGTGAAAATTTCAATTCAAATTGAAAACAAAATACACTGAGTTGAAACGAGTGAATTAAATACTTCTAGAAAACTGTTGCCATTTTCAAACAAGAGTTTTACTATAATATGTATTTGTATAAACTGAGCCCGATTTTTAATCTAACCGATTAAAAAAACGAGCATGTCCGATTTTAAGGCATCTTGAAATACTGAGCGTCATTATATTTCAAATTTATTCGTTAAATTATGCAAAGGTTACAATGAAATCAGCGAAACAAACTTGGGATACTATTTTGACAAAAGACTTCTTAAAGTTGCTTTTACGTCTCGGATACTCTGTCGCTTTTGAAACTTAACTTTTGTCGTGAGTTAGTAATGCCACTCACAAGCATTGTTAGTCTATTAAGCAAGTATAGTAAGTTTATGGTCACAGCTTTTGGTAGTTGGAAAAGATTTATTATTACATAGAATTAATTAAGAGAAATATAACTTCCTACTGTATCTGGGCAGGTTAGGGCCCACTCGGCACTCGTCCTACCCATCTCGCCTCATACGATTAATAGTACCCTTCTATCATTCAACTCCGTATCGTGACCCGATCGCCTTGCTCACAAATTCTCCACCTTACCGACTAAAAACCGCCACGCCATGTCAGGTACCAGTAGCCGGGGAACCAGGTGTACCCCTAGGAAGGAAATCCCTGTGGAACCCCGAAGTACCCCGTCGCCCTCTACGGCATGTAGACGACCCCCCTCGTTTGTGGGAACCACGGTGTTCCCGTTCTACAAATTACGTTGCTGGCCTTCAGGGCCTCCGCTCATACCGGGGCCCCATAAAGGGCCAACGACTGCACAACCCGAGTAGTCTCCGCAAGAGTCATCGGATCCCCTCATGTTAGGCAGCATACGCGTCAGTGTCCGTCGCTGTTCCAACCAACTTGGTTAACAGACCTCGGAAATTATATTCGAAGTCCCACCGCGCAAATTGTCCACCCTAAAGGACGGCGAGTGGATTTATCAGTAACAACTCCGCTGCTCGCATTCATAGCTAGCGTTGGACTGTGCATTGGTCACACGGGAACTATACTTACTACGGTTTGTAATAATTAACATAAACAAAATAAATACGTGTAGGCCCAATGCCAATGGCTGACAAACTACACAGAAATTTGTGGACCATACGATATAAATTCGTCAGCACGTGAAGTTCAGGTCGTTGACCACGCGACTTTCACTCGTTGATCACGCGACGTTCACTCGTTGACCACGTGTCGTTCACTTTTTGACCAAGCTGCGTTCACTCGTTGACAACGCGACGACATCACTCGTTGACCACGCGACGTTCATCTTCGACAACAACGACTTTCACTTTTTTGACCAAGCGACGTTCACTCGTTGACCACGCGACGTTTACTCGTTGACCACGCGACGTTCGCTCGTTGACCACGTGACGTTTCACTTTTTGACCAAGCGACGTTCACTCGTTGACCACGCGACGATCACTCGTTGACCACGCGACGATCTCTGGTGACAACCGCGTCGACAATGATTAGTCGCCGAAGCTACGAGTTATAACTTTTAAATGCAGTCAGTTGTTCCCAGCAGTTTAGCCTGCAATTTATAAGAATAATAATATTGTCGGACACATTGACACACAACGCCCTCATAGTTTTTATACTAAGCAGAGCTTGTGCTATGAAAGCTATATTGACTAATAGAATACTAAAATACATTTTTTTGTCATTCAAACTCGAAACCAAAATTTTCAGATAATACAAACATTTAATATTTATGATCGATACTCCGTTCTCAAGGGTAAGCTCCTAGCGTGATGTAACATAAAATTGTTTTTACGACTTTCTTTTGTTTTTTTTTTTTAAATATTTGTAAAAGTAATTTAGAAACACCTAATTAATCATAAAAAGGCCTTGAAATCTTTTTATCCCCTACCGGTGGCGGTAAACGGATAAAATAACCAACTGTCCTTACCAGTGCGATCAGTAGGGATATATGTAGCAGAAGGTTAAGTATATCCCTACCAGTGGAGATATATCAGTAGGGATATATGGAATAAGGGGAAAATACTAACAAAGTGAGTCATATATTACTAGTATTGTTGTCAACTCGTAATAAACTCGTAGACTCGTAGCTCGTCGTAGCTCGTAACTCTTATCGTAGAATGTGGTCATGTCGGTAGGGTTCGTTTAAGGACTGCGGTATCTCCACTTTCTCCTAGTGCATTGAAATCTGAACCAAATTCCATGATCATTGAAAAATTACCATGGACAGTTCATTTTAATTGTACCAATTTATTATTTTAATATTCTTTGTCCAATATTGCAGGTCTTAAATCTCATGTGTCTCTCTCTCAATAGTGTGGCTATCTTACATAAATACTGTATATTATACTTAAGCTCAATTAAAAAAACTAGAAAATATATCAATACGCTGATGAGTTTTTGTTTAATACGCGGATTCATTGTACGAAGGTTGTCGCCAGAAGATTAATCCTGGCCACTGGCACTCGCAATTATAAAGAAAACATTGACAAAAATATCACAACAGTTATAAATGTGAGTTTGATATGGATAATCACACCAGAACAACCTAAAACGAATATAGATGAAATTTGGCACCGATATAGATTTGTAGCCTGGAATATAAGTTATCCCGCAGTAAATGAGCGATAAAATCTTCAATAACGTGATGGATGCTGCGAACAAAGCTAGTATCACATCACATTACATAACATCAACAGCTTTTAACAGTCCACCGCTGGGACATGGTGGCTATAGTAGGCCAAACCCTCCTTTCTAAGGAGAGCCTATATCCAGCAGTGGACTAGTAAAGGCTGTTGATGATGATGATGATGATGATGAGGGCAGTTGCGAAGTCCTTCAAAATAACGAACAAATATCAAAGCACAAGTAACGCGCTAGAAACAATCATAATCAGACGGCACAAATCGTGACAGATCATTCACACAGTCAGTGACATTATAATTGTAGTGTTGCCAGTATGTCAATGTGTACTCTACTTAATATCAGTTATGTAAATATTAATCAAATAAAATATTATTATTATTATATTAACCGTTGATGACTCACTGCTGGGCAAAGGCTTCTTCCGTTTCCATCGATCTCGATCTTTAGCGACCAGTCCTTACGATAGGTATTGAAGTCCCTGGCGACGTTTTCCGTCCTGTCCACCGTCCCGGCACCCCCACGGCGTGACACCTCTAGCCCACCACATCGGATTCATATTCGTTGCCGTTTGACTGAGTTTCGCTTAATGAAGACGTTATCTCGGTCACGTCTACTAGGTACTTTTGTCATGGCAAGTCCACATTCCTTACACGAACCAAATGCTTGTCTTGATAAAAGGGATGCTTCATTCCATAGCCCTCTGAAAAACCCCGAGTCCTTTGAACCCCGGACATTTGAGCTCCTTAGGTCAGGACAGGTGATATATACGCGTTGGTTTGGTTTTTTTTAAAGATATTGGTAAGTCACTCTTTATAAAGTGTTTGAAGGACCAGCAGCTCTTTCACGTGTTATCAATGCGATGACGAATTTATTTGTCTTGCCTGTTATCGAAGGCTACTAGCTGGTCCAGGTAAATGTATTCATCGACATGGTGCATCTCCGACTCACTTTAAATACTATTTATAACACATGTTAACAAAGAAATCATTCTTTATTTAGGAATATAGGCAATAATCCATCATTCTAATCAACACTGCACGGATGGCGTAGTGGTTTAAGCGGTCGCCACGCCGCTTTCTATTACGCCGAGTGTTGTGGGTTCAAACCCCACATGGGACAACACTTTGTGTGATCCACAAATTGTTGTTCTGAGTCTGGGTGTACTTTGTGTCCGTTTCATGTATGTTTGTAAAGTCCCCCGCGACACAGGATTTATTCCTAGCGCGGGAGTTGTCTTTTATAGGAATGAAAAAAAAAAAAAAAACAACTAATTTATTTTACCCACTGACAACATTTTCCTTTGATTTGGCGTCTTTTCCTTGTATATAAACAGGAAATGAATCTTCCAATATTTTAGTAAACAAGTTATTTCCCCGTAAAATCGGTAAGTATTATTACTTGGAGTACTTATTTAAAAATAAATTTATTTATTTTTAATAAAGACAGATTCCTGTAACGGTCGGGACCTAATTTCGACAATCTCCTTTGCACAAACGCAATGGTACATATTTTTGACTGATATTGTTAAGATTATTCGATGACAATAATAGAAGATCTTTAAGTTTTCTAGTTGATATATATTACTGTCTACGTGCGCCCTAACATTGTCACATTAATGACCAAAGAATAACTTACACGGGAATGTTAGCGTTTACGTAACAGCTTGCTATCGATAAGATTGCCTGAAATAAACTCACACTAGGTCCTGAGATTACATTGACCAGTAATAGTGCAATCTGCTTATAAACATTTTAGTTAGTTATTTATGACACACGATGCCAACTATTTTTACAGGTTATATACCTTATACAATAGTGTAACCATTCGTTGTTAGAAATATTTCTAGTACCTATTACATTAACAATAATAACAACCTCACACATCCCACACACGACCGGCCGATCCCAAACAGGCAACGTCGCACGGCGGCAGCCAGACCCAGCACTAACTATCCCCCTCATCAGACAACTACTCGTCCTGGGCGAGAATCGAACACACGATCTTCGGCCCACCAGACCGACAGGCCCTTCGTATAACATGTTCATTGTAAAAAATGTTAATAACTTTATGTATAAATACATACATATTTTTGATAAACAAATGATCGTGCTCTGTACACAAATATTTACCAATCAATTGAATCCACGACCCCACAGATCGTACCATAGTAGGTAGGATCACTTACCTCTAGATCAATCAATCAAACAGCCTATTTAATTGTGGTCCACTGCTCTGGACTCTCCCAATGTACGCCATAACCGTCGCAAGTCGCCTTTCGCAACAAATCTACCTCAGCTACCTTTTTTCAGTCGTCAGTCCATCTAATTGGAAGGCGTCTTACCTTTCGTTAACCGAAGATAATAGCTCCAGCGTCCATCAGTCACGCCACTACCTGTTATAGCTAAAAGAAGCTAAATAATAATATTCTACCACATTCACACAACGCCATCTAATCCGAAACTAAGCAGAGCCTGTACCATGGGTACTAGACAACTGATATAAATACATATATACTTTTTTTTATTGTAAATATATACATATTATACATAGGAACACCCAGATCAAATCAAACATTAAAAGTTCATGCACACAAATGTTTGACTTGAGCGAGAATCGAACCTGCGACCTTTATAATAGCAGTCCGTTACACAAACCACTACGCCATCCGGTCGTCTAAACTTACATAAAGAAGAAAAATAAAATAAGCAGTTAAATCTATTTATTAAACACTGAGGAACTTTCAGTAGTAAAGTCAAGTCCGCAAGCTTGTGAAATAAAAATAACCGAGCGTCTGACAAATAATAACAATACGTAAAATATTTATACATTGTAATACAATAGTAATAATAATATTTATTTTTCAAGAACGTAGTTTAATTATAAATAATAATTTTTACATCCTACCTACCAAAAGCATTCTTTTGGTAGGTAGGATGTAAAAATTACGTACGTAATTTACGTACGCTTTCAAATAAATTCGTACGTATTGTACGAATTTATTTGAAAGCCAGTTTTAGACAAACAAAACAAATAAATGGAATACATGAATAAATGTAAGTAAAACTTATAATTGAAAAGTGAGTGAAAAGTCAAATTGATACCACCCACATTTAATTTGACTTATCACCGATAACTTATTATATTATCATTGTCATGTCATAAATTATTTTGAACTACAGGAGTATTTTCTAACAAACCACACGGTACGTTATTATTTAAATATAATTGGCACGTGTAAGCTCTTAAATCGAATAGGTAATTTGATATTTTTCAAAGAATTCCAGAGTACACCGAGATCAATAATGATTAAATCTATTTATAACGTTGCTGCAAATATCTTCAGAGCAAGTGGAATAATATTGTGGAGGCGGTTTTACGAAACCTTACCACCTAAATATAAAAACTTACGAAAAATAAGAAGATTAAAAATGAAGTAAACAGGTGGTATTTCTCACCGGCACTAAGATGATCCCCGACCAGGGAAGGAA
>CADEBD010000878.1:0-35939 GCA_902825455.1 Arctia plantaginis | reverse complement strand
CGCGTTGACACCTCCCCTGATACCACCCCCGCTACCCTCCGCGTCCCGTCGGAGACCTTCCTGTGAAGATAGTTTTCGTAAAATTTTGTTAATTACACGTTTTCGGCTATATTTGCAACCCCTCTTTGTTTTCCAAATTTTACATATTGGGATAGGGCTCGTCAGCCTACACCCGAAAACCTCTTTGTTAAATCCGTTCGAGAAATTAAAATTGTACGAGATTATATTTTCCCCTTCAATAATCGGACTTAATGATACCGGTTACCTAAGGGAGTGATCTTTTGAAATCGACCTAAGTTTTCTAGCTAAATTGACTTTGAACTGCCTAAGGGGGGGGGGGGGGGGGGGGCCCCCCCCCCCCCCCCCCCCCCAATTTTTCAAATTTTCGTTGTAATTCTGTAACAAAAGCTACAAAAACATACTTTTAAAAGTATACCTACCTGTGTTCCTGGTCGTTTTGGTGCTGGAAGCTTACACCATCGCTGCGTTGACACCTCCCCTGCATACCACCACCGCCTGAAGCACCTCCGGCGTCCCGTCGGAGACCTATCACCTGTGAAAGATAGTTTTCGGTGTAAAATTTTGTTAAATTTACACGTTTTCGGCTTATAATTTGGCAACCCCTCAACTTATATTCAAAATTATTACATATTCGGATAGGGCTCGTCTAGCCCTATCACCCGACACCTCGTTTGTTAAAATCCGTTCGGTAGAAAATTTAAAATTGTACCGAGATTATATTTTCACATTCAATAATCGACTTAATCGATACCGAGGTTACCTTAGGGAGTGAATTTTTGAAAATCGACCTAAAGTTTTCTAGCTAAAATTGACTTTGAACTTGTACCTAAGCGTTCTATTGTTACACCAGTAGCCATTATATACTGTTTCGGATAGATATTATTGGAATTTATCACAAAACTTATATATTGACGCCTATATATTTACTTAGAAAAATTTCTTTAAAAAATTAATAACTCTTTTGTTTTCTAACATATATCGATCATTTTGGTTTCTAAAATTCGGCAACGGCGTCGCCTATACGCGGACACCTCTTTTCCGGGGTTTCGCTGTGTAGATTTTCTAAATTTTTCAAATTTTCGTTGTAATTCTGTAACAAAAGCTACAAAAACATACTTTTAAAAGTATACCTACCTGTGTTCCTGGTCGTTTTGGTGCTGGAAGCTTACACCATCGCTGCGTTGACACCTCCCCTGTATACCACCACCGCTTGAAGCACCTCCGGCGTCCCGTCGGAGACCTATCACCTGTGAAAGATAGTTTTCGGTGTAAAATTTTGTTAAATTTACACGTTTTCGGCTTATAATTTGGCAACCCCTCGTTTGTTTTTCCAAATTATTACATATTCGGATAGGGCTCGTCTAGCCCTATCACCCGACACCTCGTTTGTTAAAATCCGTTCGGTAGAAAATTAAAAATTGTACCGAGATTATATTTTCACATTCAATAATCGACTTAATCGATACCGAGGTTACCTTAGGGAGTGAATTTTTGAAAATCGACCTAAAGTTTTCTAGCTAAAATTGACTTTGAACTTGTACCTAAGCGTTCTATTGTTACACCAGTAGCCATTATATACTGTTTCGGATAGATATTATTGGAATTTATCACAAAACTTATATATTGACGCCTATATATTTACTTAGAAAAATTTCTTTAAAAAATTAATAACTCTTTTGTTTTCTAACATATATCGATCATTTTGGTTTCTAAAATTCGGCAACGGCGTCGCCTATACGCGGACACCTCTTTTCCGGGGTTTCGCTGTGTAGATTTTCTAAATTTTTCAAATTTTCGTTGTAATTCTGTAACAAAAGCTACAAAAACATACTTTTAAAAGTATACCTACCTGTGTTCCTGGTCGTTTTGGTGCTGGAAGCTTACACCATCGCTGCGTTGACACCTCCCCTGTATACCACCACCGCTTGAAGCACCTCCGGCGTCCCGTCGGAGACCTATCACCTGTGAAAGATAGTTTTCGGTGTAAAATTTTGTTAAATTTACACGTTTTCGGCTTATAATTTGGCAACCCCTCGTCTGTTTTTCCAAATTATTACATATTCGGATAGGGCTCGTCTAGCCCTATCACCCGACACCTCGTTTGTTAAAATCCGTTCGGTAGAAAATTAAAAATTGTACCGAGATTATATTTTCACATTCAATAATCGACTTAATCGATACCGAGGTTACCTTAGGGAGTGAATTTTTGAAAATCGACCTAAAGTTTTCTAGCTAAAATTGACTTTGAACTTGTACCTAAGCGTTCTATTGTTACACCAGTAGCCATTATATACTGTTTCGGATAGATATTATTGGAATTTATCACAAAACTTATATATTGACGCCTATATATTTACTTAGAAAAATTTCTTTAAAAAATTAATAACTCTTTTGTTTTCTAACATATATCGATCATTTTGGTTTCTAAAATTCGGCAACGGCGTCGCCTATACGCGGACACCTCTTTTCCGGGGTTTCGCTGTGTAGATTTTCTAAATTTTTCAAATTTTCGTTGTAATTCTGTAACAAAAGCTACAAAAACATACTTTTAAAAGTATACCTACCTGTGTTCCTGGTCGTTTTGGTGCTGGAAGCTTACACCATCGCTGCGTTGACACCTCCCCTGTATACCACCACCGCTTGAAGCACCTCCGGCGTCCCGTCGGAGACCTATCACCTGTGAAAGATAGTTTTCGGTGTAAAATTTTGTTAAATTTACACGTTTTCGGCTTATAATTTGGCAACCCCTCAACTTATATTCAAAATTATTACATATTCGGATAGGGCTCGTCTAGCCCTATCACCCGACACCTCGTTTGTTAAAATCCGTTCGGTAGAAAATTAAAAATTGTACCGAGATTATATTTTCACATTCAATAATCGACTTAATCGATACCGAGGTTACCTTAGGGAGTGAATTTTTGAAAATCGACCTAAAGTTTTCTAGCTAAAATTGACTTTGAACTTGTACCTAAGCGTTCTATTGTTACACCAGTAGCCATTATATACTGTTTCGGATAGATATTATTGGAATTTATCACAAAACTTATATATTGACGCCTATATATTTACTTAGAAAAATTTCTTTAAAAAATTAATAACTCTTTTGTTTTCTAACATATATCGATCATTTTGGTTTCTAAAATTCGGCAACGGCGTCGCCTATACGCGGACACCTCTTTTCCGGGGTTTCGCTGTGTAGATTTTCTAAATTTTTCAAATTTTCGTTGTAATTCTGTAACAAAAGCTACAAAAACATACTTTTAAAAGTATACCTACCTGTGTTCCTGGTCGTTTTGGTGCTGGAAGCTTACACCATCGCTGCGTTGACACCTCCCCTGTATACCACCACCGCTTGAAGCACCTCCGGCGTCCCGTCGGAGACCTATCACCTGTGAAAGATAGTTTTCGGTGTAAAATTTTGTTAAATTTACACGTTTTCGGCTTATAATTTGGCAACCCCTCGTTTGTTTTTCCAAATTATTACATATTCGGATAGGGCTCGTCTAGCCCTATCACCCGACACCTCGTTTGTTAAAATCCGTTCGGTAGAAAATTAAAAATTGTACCGAGATTATATTTTCACATTCAATAATCGACTTAATCGATACCGAGGTTACCTTAGGGAGTGAATTTTTGAAAATCGACCTAAAGTTTTCTAGCTAAAATTGACTTTGAACTTGTACCTAAGCGTTCTATTGTTACACCAGTAGCCATTATATACTGTTTCGGATAGATATTATTGGAATTTATCACAAAACTTATATATTGACGCCTATATATTTACTTAGAAAAATTTCTTTAAAAAATTAATAACTCTTTTGTTTTCTAACATATATCGATCATTTTGGTTTCTAAAATTCGGCAACGGCGTCGCCTATACGCGGACACCTCTTTTCCGGGGTTTCGCTGTGTAGATTTTCTAAATTTTTCAAATTTTCGTTGTAATTCTGTAACAAAAGCTACAAAAACATACTTTTAAAAGTATACCTACCTGTGTTCCTGGTCGTTTTGGTGCTGGAAGCTTACACCATCGCTGCGTTGACACCTCCCCTGTATACCACCACCGCTTGAAGCACCTCCGGCGTCCCGTCGGAGACCTATCACCTGTGAAAGATAGTTTTCGGTGTAAAATTTTGTTAAATTTACACGTTTTCGGCTTATAATTTGGCAACCCCTCAACTTATATTCAAAATTATTACATATTCGGATAGGGCTCGTCTAGCCCTATCACCCGACACCTCGTTTGTTAAAATCCGTTCGGTAGAAAATTAAAAATTGTACCGAGATTATATTTTCACATTCAATAATCGACTTAATCGATACCGAGGTTACCTTAGGGAGTGAATTTTTGAAAATCGACCTAAAGTTTTCTAGCTAAAATTGACTTTGAACTTGTACCTAAGCGTTCTATTGATACACCAGTAGCCATTATATACTGTTTCGGATAGATATTATTGGAATTTATCACAAAACTTATATATTGACGCCTATATATTTACTTAGAAAAATTTCTTTAAAAAATTAATAACTCTTTTGTTTTCTAACATATATCGATCGTTTTGGTTTCTAAAATTCGGCAACGGCGTCGCCTATACGCGGACACCTCTTTTCCGGGGTTTCGCTGTGTAGATTTTCTAAATTTTTCAAATTTTCGTTGTAATTCTGTAACAAAAGCTACAAAAACATACTTTTAAAAGTATACCTACCTGTGTTCCTGGTCGTTTTGGTGCTGGAAGCTTACACCATCGCTGCGTTGACACCTCCCCTGTATACCACCACCGCTTGAAGCACCTCCGGCGTCCCGTCGGAGACCTATCACCTGTGAAAGATAGTTTTCGGTGTAAAATTTTGTTAAATTTACACGTTTTCGGCTTATAATTTGGCAACCCCTCGTTTGTTTTTCCAAATTATTACATATTCGGATAGGGCTCGTCTAGCCCTATCACCCGACACCTCGTTTGTTAAAATCCGTTCGGTAGAAAATTAAAAATTGTACCGAGATTATATTTTCACATTCAATAATCGACTTAATCGATACCGAGGTTACCTTAGGGAGTGAATTTTTGAAAATCGACCTAAAGTTTTCTAGCTAAAATTGACTTTGAACTTGTACCTAAGCGTTCTATTGTTACACCAGTAGCCATTATATACTGTTTCGGATAGATATTATTGGAATTTATCACAAAACTTATATATTGACGCCTATATATTTACTTAGAAAAATTTCTTTAAAAAATTAATAACTCTTTTGTTTTCTAACATATATCGATCATTTTGGTTTCTAAAATTCGGCAACGGCGTCGCCTATACGCGGACACCTCTTTTCCGGGGTTTCGCTGTGTAGATTTTCTAAATTTTTCAAATTTTCGTTGTAATTCTGTAACAAAAGCTACAAAAACATACTTTTAAAAGTATACCTACCTGTGTTCCTGGTCGTTTTGGTGCTGGAAGCTTACACCATCGCTGCGTTGACACCTCCCCTGTATACCACCACCGCTTGAAGCACCTCCGGCGTCCCGTCGGAGACCTATCACCTGTGAAAGATAGTTTTCGGTGTAAAATTTTGTTAAATTTACACGTTTTCGGCTTATAATTTGGCAACCCCTCGTTTGTTTTTCCAAATTATTACATATTCGGATAGGGCTCGTCTAGCCCTATCACCCGACACCTCGTTTGTTAAAATCCGTTCGGTAGAAAATTAAAAATTGTACCGAGATTATATTTTCACATTCAATAATCGACTTAATCGATACCGAGGTTACCTTAGGGAGTGAATTTTTGAAAATCGACCTAAAGTTTTCTAGCTAAAATTGACTTTGAACTTGTACCTAAGCGTTCTATTGTTACACCAGTAGCCATTATATACTGTTTCGGATAGATATTATTGGAATTTATCACAAAACTTATATATTGACGCCTATATATTTACTTAGAAAAATTTCTTTAAAAAATTAATAACTCTTTTGTTTTCTAACATATATCGATCATTTTGGCTTTCTAAAATTCGGCAACGGCGTCGCCTATACGCGGACACCTCTTTTCCGGGGTTTCGCTGTGTAGATTTTCTAAATTTTTCAAATTTTCGTTGTAATTCTGTAACAAAAGCTACAAAAACATACTTTTAAAAGTATACCTACCTGTGTTCCTGGTCGTTTTGGTGCTGGAAGCTTACACCATCGCTGCGTTGACACCTCCCCTGTATACCACCACCGCTTGAAGCACCTCCGGCGTCCCGTCGGAGACCTATCACCTGTGAAAGATAGTTTTCGGTGTAAAATTTTGTTAAATTTACACGTTTTCGGCTTATAATTTGGCAACCCCTCGTTTGTTTTTCCAAATTATTACATATTCGGATAGGGCTCGTCTAGCCCTATCACCCGACACCTCGTTTGTTAAAATCCGTTCGGTAGAAAATTAAAAATTGTACCGAGATTATATTTTCACATTTCACATTTTTTTTTTTTTTCATTTTCACATTTTTTCACAAAAACACACGAAAACATACATATGACACTCACAACATACACAAATATGAAACACAGTACAACACGAACGTAAACACACACCGATATACTGAATGTATATTAAATATACAGGAAAATATCAGCACAGTAACACACAAACAAAACATAACACACTCAAAACATGAAACGAAAAATAACACGCACACACACTGATATACACAATGTATATTGGGTATACACTAGTACATCAGCACAAGAACACTACACGAAACAAACCAGTAACACCGTACAAAGAAATAAAAGGAAATAAGAAATAAAAGAAGTTCAAGAAATGGATAATAAATATATAAATTATTTTATATATGTTATTGCCTTAAAGAAGAGCGTATCAAAATATAGGAAATGCAACACAATACAGAACACCAACCCTATTATTGAAGGCATAACTGTGTAAACTACATAGAAATGTAAGATAGATACAATACTGTGTATAAATAAAAATCGAGACAGAACTAGGTTAAGACAAATAGAAGAAATTTAAAACTAGAACATAAGGAAAGATATACATAGATGAAACAAGATAATAGACACAATACTAAACACATTATACACAATAAATAAATGTTGAGACAAAACTAAGTTAAGACAAATAGAAAAATGTCAGAACTAAAACACAAGGAAAGATATACAGATGTAAAACTACAGTACAGTACAGTTAAGAAATATGAAATGTCAAAACATTACAAAATAAGATATAAAATGTAATAGTTATAAATAAATAAAATGTAATAGTTATAAGATGCTAACTAAAAACAACGGCACTGGACCAGTAGTAAATACACTATAGTAGTAAACGAGTATAGTTGCAAATATAGTATAAATATGAAGAGAGATAAGAAAGATAACAGAATAAAGATAGAAATAGTAATTAACAGATAAAGAAATAATTAGTAATAAACAGCACTTAGAACTTGAAATGCGCAGAGCAGAAGAGGTCCCACTCCACAACAGATGGGGTGGGTAGATGTATATTAATGTATACAGAATAGCATACACTTAGCTCAATAAGGTCCCGGTGTATCCTTGACTGGGGAAAAGCGATTTAAAAAAAAAAAAAAAAAAAAAAAAAAAAAAAAAAAAAAAAAAAAAAAAAAAAAAAACCTAACCTAACCTAACCTAACCTAACCTAACCTAACCTAACCTAACCTAACCTAACCTAACCTAACCTAACCTAACCTAACCTAACCTAACCTAACCTAACCTAACCTAACCTAACCTAACCTAACCTAACCTAACCTAACCTAACCTAACCTAACCTAACCTAACCTAACCTAACCTAACCTAACCTAACCTAACCTAACCTAACCTAACCTAACCTAACCTAACCTAACCTAACCTAACCTAACCTAACCTAACCTAACCTAACCTAACCTAACCTAACCTAACCTAACCTAACCTAACCTAACCTAACCTAACCTAACCTAACCTAACCTAACCTAACCTAACCTAACCTAACCTAACCTAACCTAACCTAACCTAACCTAACCTAACCTAACCTAACCTAACCTAACCTAACCTAACCTAACCTAACCTAACCTAACCTAACCTAACCTAACCTAACCTAACCTAACCTAACCTAACCTAACCTAACCTAACCTAACCTAACCTAACCTAACCTAACCTAACCTAACCTAACCACTATAGCTTTTTGCCTAAAATTGACTTTGGACCTTCACCAAATCGTTTTAATAAGACACTAGTAGCAATTATATACTGTTTTGGCTCATAATATATTGGGAATTTGACATAACCTATATATTGACGCCTATATATTGACTTAGAAAATTTTTCGTTTGTTTACTTAACAATAAATTGTATATCTTTTTTGTTTATTCACATATCTTGATAGTTTTGGTCTCTAAAATTCGGCAACGGCGTCACCTGTACGCGGACACCTCGTTTTCGGGGATTCGCTGTATAGATTTTTCTAAATTTTTCATTTTTCATCGTAATTCTGTAAAAAAGCTACGAAACGTACCCTTAAGGGCCACCTACCTCTTGTGTTCCGAGTCGTTTGTTGGTTGAAGCTTTTAATATCGCTGCGTCGACACCTCTCCTGCATACCACCACCGTTCGAAGACCCTCCGGCGTCCCGTCGGAGTTCTAACACCTGCGAAAGAAAATTTTAGGCTCCAAAATTGTAAATTTTTCAAGTTTTTCGCTAATAATTTGGCAACCCCTCAACTTATTTTCAAAATTATTACATATTTGGATAGGGCTCGTCTAGACCTATCAGACGACACCTCATTTGTTAGAATCCGTCAGATAGAAAATTAAAAAATTGTACCTAAAATATATTTCGCCTACTAGAACATCGCGACCGAGGTGATGTATACAGGTACATTACTGAAAATCGACCTATAGCTTTTTGCCTAAAATTGACTTTGGACCTTCACCAAATCGTTTTATTAAGACACTAGTAGCAATTATATACTGTTTTGGCTCATAATATATTGGGAATTTGACATAACCTATATATTGACGCCTATATATTGACTTAGAAAATTTTCGTTTGTTTACTTTAATAATAAATTGTATATCTTTTTTGTTTATTCACATATCTTGATCGTTTTGGTCTCTAAAATTCGGCAACGGCGTCACCTGTACGCGGACACCTCGTTTTCGGGAATTCGCTGTATAGTTTTTTCTAAATTTTTCATTTTTCATCGTAATTCTGTAAAAAAGCTACGAAACGTACCCTTAAGGGCCACCTACCTCTTGTGTTCCGAGTCGTTTGTTGGTTGAAGCTTTTAATATCGCTGCGTCGACACCTCTCCTGCATACCACCACCGTTCGAAGACCCTCCGGCGTCCCGTCGGAGTTCTAACACCTGCGAAAGAAAATTTTAGGCTCCAAAATTGTAAATTTTTCAAGTTTTTCGCTAATAATTTGGCAACCCCTCAACTTATTTTCAAAATTATTACATATTTGGATAGGGCTCGTCTAGACCTATCAGACGACACCTCATTTGTAAGAATCCGTCAGATAGAAAATTAAAAAATTGCCCGCCCACCCTCCCGGATTTGTTTAAGGTGGTAAATTCTGCTGCAGGGAAGCCAAACATTTTGGTAAGGCAGGGGAGCAAAATATTTTATTTGTTTTTCTTCATCTGTTTTCTTTTATTTTTGACTGTGTTTTTAGTTAGGACAAGGGACCTTACATCCCTATCTCGCTTGACCTCTCTGCTGCGCAGAGATTTTGACACAAAAAATTTAATATTAATATTTTAATATTAAATTGTCTTCGTTGTTACCGTATCATCACTAGATTTGACCAGCCTAGATAAGTGTAACGACTCACTCTTGTGTGTCGAAGTGTCCCTTTACAGCACACCGTACACACAACAGAGAATCAGTATGTCTACCATAAGGACACCAGCCAAAAGGGCAACAGAAGCCTCGCCTGGGGCCGAGAGCCCGGATCTGGCTAGGGCAGGACCTTCGGCGCCGCCGGCGCTGACCTCCAATGTGAGGCGTAGCATCGGCGAGTGGGAGGGCGGCAAACCAGCGCCAGGTGGATCGCCTACCAGGTCGCCGATCACACGGCCTCCTGCCCCCCCGACGAAGAAGGCGGCAAAAGCCAAAGTAGTCCCCTCCTTGAATGAGACGAAGATACTTGCGCGCCGAATATCGTCGGAAGCGCAGGCCCGGTCGCCGCCAGTCACCAAAACCGCGGCTAAATATTACGCCTCAAGAAGCGCGGAGGCTAAAGCCATTGTCGTCAGGGCCAAAACATTACTAACCCAATCGAAGAACATCCGAGGCGACATTAAAATAGACGTAACTGCGGCTATTGGGAGGCTCTATGAGTTGGTCAAGGAGGGTGACATGAAAGTCAAGGGACCAGCAGAGGTGGTAATCGAACCGCGGCCGACCGAACAAAGCGGGGAGAAGACCTACCTGGAAGAACAAATGTACTCCATATCGGAGACAGTCTCCACAAACCGAACACTCTTACAAAAGATAGAAGAGGATATGAAGAAAAGACTCGGTAAACTTGAGAGCGAGTTGATAGAGAGGTTCGAAGAGGGTGTGGAGACAATAAACACAACAACTGCAATGGCACGAGAGAGCCACCTTGAAGAAACCTGTAAGCGGGTAACCCAAGTGGTAAATGAGAATGCCGTACAAATGGAAAACTTCATCGACGGCTCCTTCGACGCCCTCAATGAAAGATTGGTCGAGCAAACCGAGACCATTGTTCGTGAGGTGAAGGACAAGGTGGAGGAAACAGGATCCAGCACCACACCAACATATGAGGACAAGGAGATCATAGGGGAAATGAGGGAACTGAGGACTGCGGTAGAGGACCTCCAGATACGGGGCCTCGTGTCTGGGGTATCTCCCTCGTATGCGGACGCGGTTAGGCAACCCAAGCCTACATGGGAACAAAAGCCCACCCACTCCCTCATTATCTCCTCCACTGAAGTCATGGACACATCGGGCGAGGTGGTGGAACATGTTAGGGAGGCGCTGGACGCCAAGAAGAGCGGTATTCGGGTGGAGAAGCTGAGGAAGATACGGGATGGAAGGTCATCCTCAGCTGCTCCACCAGAACGGAGCTGGATAAGGTAGAGGCTCAATTGAAAAAGAACGCGAGTATCGTCTTCGAGAAGGCGAAAAATAAAAGCCCGTTGGTAATACTTAAGAATGTATTGTCATACAACACCAATGAGGATATTAAGGCCGCCTTACACAAGCAAAATGACAACTTATTGGGAGACCTGGCGACTGACATAAGCCAAGCTGAGGTCATGTATAGACGTAAGGCTCGAAATCAGCACGAGTGCCACTTGGTGCTCAGAGTGACGCCCGCGCTATACCAGAGGCTACTGTCAGTCGGCAAAGTATATATAGACCTTCAACGCGTCCGTGTGGAGGATCAATCACCTTTGGTGCAGTGCACTAAATGCCTCGCATATGGACACGGGCGCAAATTATGCACAGAGGCCGTGGACCTTTGCTATCATTGCGGAGGCCCCCATCTAAAGGCAAAGTGCGAACAATTCCTGGTGGCCCAAGCACCGACGTGCAAAAATTGTGTAAAGGCGAAGTTAAATGATACCGCTCACAACGCCTACAACGATCAGTGTCCTGTTCGGAAAAAGTGGGACGCACTAGCGAGGACGGCCGTAGCCTATTGCTGAGGACGCCGCTGGCGTCCCACAGGACACCAACGTCATTGAACCGAGCACATCTGACGTTCATCCACACTTCATAATAGGGCACATATTAAAACAGAAACATCAAAATTTTAGGAAACTAGGCAACAATAATTTCGATTTTAAAATATTAAATAAAAAGGCCTTTCAAAAAACTATAATGCTTACACATATGACCAAATTTGCCGACCCAATGAATTGGACGTACTTTCATTGGAAAGGAAGCCAATCAAAGTGCAGGCTGGTCAATGTCAGCGGTTTAATAAGTTTTAGGTATAAAATAATATATGATAGGTATTAGAAACTATGCTTGATTTATATTTTGATAAATATATAAAAAAGCATAATAAAAAATATAGTATAGTATTAGTTGTATAACGTTGAATAAAAAAGCCATAAAATGTTGTTAGTGTTAAGTATTATATTTAGAACTGTATTAGGAACTGTTAAGCAGTATATGTAAGTGTACAAGTACATAAAATGGTGTATACCATGTATGTATGATACATTATACCTCGTATGTAAATATATTATACAAAGAGAAAAATAAAAAGATAAATAAAAACAAAGTATATAAAAAATATAAAAGAAAAATAAAAATATTATAATATAGTCTCCTAGTAAATAGAATGGTAAGAAAAAATTGCCATAATACATGTTAATGTGTATATGTGATCCCTTTATATAAGACAGAAATATTTTGATAAGAAACAGCTTAAGTTATCCAGTATAGAAAAATTGTAATTATATAAGTAGATGAAGTGAATAAAATGTAAGAATATAAAGACAACAAAACCCAAATATGTTAAGTACGGTACTGTCATAAAAAGTAGCCACAATTATAAAGATTATTATATGAAATAAAAAAAAAAACAAAAAGTGTTGCGTAACTATTAATCTACCAAAGGTCTCCGATTACGTTGGAGGAGAACACGCGGTCCGGACCTAGGTCCGGGCATTAAAAAAAAAAAAAAAAAAAAAAAAAAAAACCTAACCTAACCTAACCTAACCTAACCTAACCTAACCTAACCTAACCTAACCTAACCTAACCTAACCTAACCTAACCTAACCTAACCTAACCTAACCTAACCTAACCTAACCTAACCTAACCTAACCTAACCTAACCTAACCTAACCTAACCTAACCTAACCTAACCTAACCTAACCTAACCTAACCTAACCTAACCAGTACGACTCGCGCCATACTCGAGAGCACGTGCTTTTTTGACCGCTCCTACCTTTGAAAAATAGTTTTCGTGGGTTTTCTTTGAGTTATCCTGACAAATTTGGTGTCGGGAGCTTCGTCTCGCCGCGCCCCATATATTGGATTGCAGTGAAGTGCCGTCGTGCGAACCCCCGAAGCACAACAGTGTAAAACCTCACTTTTTTGGGGTTATGTTGTAAAAATCTTTTACATTTTAGTCAATAATTTAGTGACCAGTGTAGTGAGAAGTGACAAAAAAGTGCTAGGTGGTGGGTCAAGTGTGCCCGCATACGCTGCGGCCTTCAAAACCACCCGCACGAGCGCCGCCGAAGTAGGAGAGCATTTTTTCTTCATTTGCCACGTGGTGATCAAAAACGAAGGAGGCTAGCTGGGAGCCTGGAATTTTGGTCACATCAAGAACTCTACGTGCCACACCTTCTTCCGGAAAAAAAAAAAAAATTTTCAGTAAGTCAGAAAAATAAATATCGCTTACTAAAGTTCTGAACTTTGAGATCTAATAACCACCAAACGACTTGGAAATTGCAAATTCTGCAACTGCTATCTGCTGCGCGCTTCGAAGAAGAATAGATATAGCTATTTTAAAATATTTTAGACAGTATACTTTTTGTGTGAAAATCGAATAAGTGTAAATTTTGAAAAATTAAAATTTTTTATGTGTTTGTTTTATGATAATTTTAAAAAATTGTAGAGGTAAGATAGAGCTTAATTTTACACTAATTATACATTTTTTTGTAGATTTTTATACCTTACCAATCCGGAGATATTAAATTTTTAATGTTTTTTCTTAATTAAATTAAAACAGGTAGAAATTCATCGATTCTAACCGTGGGGCCGGGTCTATATGGTCCCTTTGGACTTATATAAGCCCAAACTCGGTGCCTCTAGGGCCGGAGTTGACGAATTTCGTAAAATCCGCCATTTTGGTTATTTAGGTTGAAAAATTTTGATTGACTTTATCTCCGGACTGGAAGGTCGTAGCGGTTTGGGGTTTTCGCTGTTGGGTGCCCTGAACGCCCCTTTAGGCAGTAAATATAGTTTCAGATAGATTGACCACAATTAGATTTTTTGCTTCAAAAGTCAATTGGCGAGGAAGCCGCGGTGATTCCGAGCTGTCTGGAAGAAACCCGGACTCTCTGCGACCAACGGTTGCGGAGATAAGGGCCTTCAAAGTTGGAGTTTGACAGCTCGGCAGCCATCTTGTTTTGGGTTGAACAGCCATAACTCCACAACCGCTCAAGCTATTTGTTTGCGGTTTTCGCTATAGGTACCTAGAGGGCCTTGGCTACCTGTTCCTGAATTTTCAGGACTATAGGAGCCAAAAAATTTTTGGGTCCTAAAAACGGCACTAGGGCATAGAGGAGGTCGGGGCGATTACGGGGAGCCCGGACTCGGGTATTCTGGGACGTATAGAACCGGAGATAAGGCCGGCCAGATTTTCAGCGGCGGCCATTTTGAAAATTTTCAAAACCGTACATCTCCGGAACGCGTAGTCCCAGCGTGCCCGGGTTTCTTCCCGGCGCCTTGGCGCCCCCTACTGCGCATAATAAGTTAGGTTTTGGGGGGATTGGGGGTCAAGGAAGTTTGGGGGTCAAATTTGCTACCGGGGGGTGGGTCTCGGCGGGACGGTCCGATTGAGCCCAAGCACGGTGGAATTTGGATAATCGGTGCCGGAGACACGAGGTTGTAACCAAACCTAGGCAGCCATCTTGGATTGTAACCAAGAACTTTAAACACCTGTATCTCTGGTCTCCTTTGGAGTAATTGTGCCGTGTTTGGGATCTTTGGAAAGGGCTCGGGAGGAGCTATCCGCCCAACTATACAACGTGGCTCTATGTAGAGTCGGAAAAAATTTTTTATTTTCTTTTTTATTTTTCCTTTTATATATTTGTTTTCTTTTGTGTATGTGTATTGCCGTCTGTGCCTTCTGCCGCGCGTCCCCACTTGAGGGCTCCAAGGAGGGTGGAAGGACAAGGAGATGAATAGTATACCTAACACACTATGGATACTAAAAAAACCATTTAAAAAAAAAACACCAAGCCGGTACCGAGGGTGAACAACCCAAGTGCCAGGCCAAACAACCAATCGGCTGACCCCAGGGTGAACAACCCAAGGGTGAACCCGACAAATACACCTTTGGCTGCTGCTCAGGCTAACAACCCGACCGCAACGCCATCCACGACTCTGGCGACACCTCTGGTGTCTAACCAGAATACGGAGCCAGTGTCGACCATCGACCTCTCCTCTTTGAGGGCAGCAATGCCCGTACCTGCGGGACCCGGCCTGGAAGAAACCGGCTGGAGCCTGGTAAGGACAAAGAAGAGAGCGTCGAAAAAGCCAAACCCGTCCAAGAAGACCCGTAACGCCAACAGGGCGAAAGCCCGAGTGGAAAGGCAAGCACGGTGTCTGACCTCGGGTGGAAGTAAGCGGCTTGAAGTCGCTGAAGGGCCCGAAGGGGCCCACGTTGCCCCCGCCAGTGACGTGCTGCCCCGAGGCGAAGACGAAAGTCAAGCCACGGGGAAGTGTACTCCTGTGGGGGCGCCACCTGCCAAGACGCCTGTAGCGGTACGACTCGCGCCATACTCGAGAGCACGTGCTTTTTTTGACCGCTCCTACCTTTGAAAAATAGTTTTCGTGGGTTTTCTTTGAGTTATCCTGACAAATTTGGTGTCGGGAGCTTCGTCTCGCCGCGCCCCATATATTGGATTGCAGTGAAGTGCCGTCGTGCGAACCCCCGAAGCACAAAAAGTGTAAAACCTCACTTTTTTGGGGTTATGTTGTAAAAATCTTTTACATTTTAGTCAATAATTTAGTGACCAGTGTAGTGAGAAGTGACAAAAAAGTGCTAGGTGGTGGGTCAAGTGTGCCCGCATACGCTGCGGCCTTCAAAACCACCCGCACGAGCGCCGCCGAAGTAGGAGAGCATTTTTTCTTCATTTGCCACGTGGTGATCAAAAACGAAGGAGGCTAGCTGGGAGCCTGGAATTTTGGTCACATCAAGAACTCTACGTGCCACACCTTCTTCCGGAAAAAAGAAAATTTTCAGTAAGTCAGAAAAATAAATATCGCTTACTAAAGTTCTGAACTTTGAGATCTAATAACCACCAAACGACTTGGAAATTGCAAATTCTGCAACTGCTATCTGCTGCGCGCTTCGAAGAAGAATAGATATAGCTATTTTAAAATATTTTAGACAGTATACTTTTTGTGTGAAAATCGAATAAGTGTAAATTTTGAAAAATTAAAATTTTTTATGTGTTTGTTTTATGATAATTTTAAAAAATTGTAGAGGTAAGATAGAGCTTAATTTTACACTAATTATACATTTTTTTGTAGATTTTTATACCTTACCAATCCGGAGATATTAAATTTTTAATGTTTTTTCTTAATTAAATTAAAACAGGTAGAAATTCATCGATTCTAACCGTGGGGCCGGGTCTATATGGTCCCTTTGGACTTATATAAGCCCAAACTCGGTGCCTCTAGGGCCGGAGTTGACGAATTTCGTAAAATCCGCCATTTTGGTTATTTAGGTTGAAAAATTTTGATTGACTTTATCTCCGGACTGGAAGGTCGTAGCGGTTTGGGGTTTTCGCTGTTGGGTGCCCTGAACGCCCCTTTAGGCAGTAAATATAGTTTCAGATAGATTGACCACAATTAGATTTTTTGCTTCAAAAGTCAATTGGCGAGGAAGCCGCGGTGATTCCGAGCTGTCTGGAAGAAACCCGGACTCTCTGCGACCAACGGTTGCGGAGATAAGGGCCTTCAAAGTTGGAGTTTGACAGCTCGGCAGCCATCTTGTTTTGGGTTGAACAGCCATAACTCCACAACCGCTCAAGCTATTTGTTTGCGGTTTTCGCTATAGGTACCTAGAGGGCCTTGGCTACCTGTTCCTGAATTTTCAGGACTATAGGAGCCAAAAAATTTTTGGGTCCTAAAAACGGCACTAGGGCATAGAGGAGGTCGGGGCGATTACGGGGAGCCCGGACTCGGGTATTCTGGGACGTATAGAACCGGAGATAAGGCCGGCCAGATTTTCAGCGGCGGCCATTTTGAAAATTTTCAAAACCGTACATCTCCGGAACGCGTAGTCCCAGCGTGCCCGGGTTTCTTCCCGGCGCCTTGGCGCCCCCTACTGCGCATAATAAGTTAGGTTTTGGGGGGATTGGGGGTCAAGGAAGTTTGGGGGTCAAATTTGCTACCGGGGGGTGGGTCTCGGCGGGACGGTCCGATTGAGCCCAAGCACGGTGGAATTTGGATAATCGGTGCCGGAGACACGAGGTTGTAACCAAACCTAGGCAGCCATCTTGGATTGTAACCAAGAACTTTAAACACCTGTATCTCTGGTCTCCTTTGGAGTAATTGTGCCGTGTTTGGGATCTTTGGAAAGGGCTCGGTAGGAGCTATCCGCCCAACTATACAACGTGGCTCTATGTAGAGTCGGAAAAATTTTTTTATTTTCTTCTTTATTTTTCCTTTTATATATTTGTTTTCTTTTGTGTATGTGTATTTTTTGACCCCGGTGGTTGCCCTACCGGTGTACGCCGACCCATTAAATAGTTAAGTTGACTGTAGCGTGGTTCTACAAGTTTCTAGTTTACTTCATACCTACTTGAATTTAATTTTAAGACTTTAATCCTAGTTTTCTTTTTGTTTTTTTGACTAACCCCGGAGGTTACTTACTTTACCTATAGACAGGACTTAGACCCTGTCCGATACTCGGACAGAGAGCGAACGGACCGCAGGTTGTGATCTGCATACACATAACTCTACACACACGCGACACATACGCACCCTGGGTGACACACTCAATAACACATAAACAGTATACACAACACATACACAAAACACTGACACGCACAACACTGCGTCTCTGGGGCCGTATCTGGGTCGGACGCCGGCATTCGTTGGGTGCGAGCCTGTACGTGACAAACCTACGTTAGGTTGGACTTATTAATTTAATTTAGCATTAGTTCGTGTTTACAACTTTTACAAATTTACATTTTACCTCTTTAACCTTTTACATCCTACTTTGTTTTATTTAATTATTAATTGACGCGCACCTCATGATGATGCTTGGGAGAACCCCAATAAAGAGACCCAGCACCTCTCCAGCAAAAACGGGTACAACACCTCCCGTTGATAAAGGAAGCCCCGTAGTAGAGGTGAACCCGACGAGGCCAGTTAGGAAGAGTGTGGACGACTTGGAGCACCGTAAAGCGACATCGCACCAGAGGGAGATGCCTGCAACTCACAAGCCTAATAAGGGGTTGCCCGAAAGGACTGCACTGTCAGTCCTGGCACCCCCGAAGCGCTGTGCCACGGCCACTCAATGCTGTGAGGCAATTAGGGAACAACTCGGACTCTCTGGGAATATCAAGAAGGAAATAAAGAAGGAGATCGAGGCCAGGGTAAACCAGATAGAGAAAATCATAAGAGCCTACGAAGAGGATAGGAAAGGGACAACTAAGGGGCAAATCGCGAGAGTGGCAGATGTCGGAGAGAAAAATGCAAGCATGGAAAACGACATCATGAAGAGAATAATAGAGAATGAGAAGATATTAAAGGAAAACAATAGAGTTATGATCGAGATAAAGGAAAGGATTGAGAAGCAAGACCAGAGAGAAAAGGAGAGAGAGAGTAAAGGACCTACGACCTATGCAAGGGCGGTGGCGGGCCGTCCTGGTGCCCAGCTCCCAGAGCGGATGACGCTGCACTCTGTGGTCGTAACGTCAAAAGATGAAAAGGACACCGGGGAGCAAGTGATGGAGAGACTGAGAAAGGTTGCAAATGAAGACGAAGGGTGGGTAAGAGTCGAAAAAGTAAGAAAGGCAAAGGACAGACGTGTAATAATCGGATATAGGACAGAAGAAGAAAGGAATAGAGCCCAAGAGAGGTTGAGAGAGAGGTTGAGAGAGAAAGAAAAAGGCCTCATTTGTGGAGGGGTGTGAAGAATAAGGGACCCGCTTCTCATTCTGTACAGCGTCCTCAAAAATCAGAAGGATGAGGACCTGCTCGTAGCTATACGGTCTAGGAATCAGGGACGTATTCCGTGGCCTGGAGTCTGAGCAGAACAGGGTGTCGGTATTGTACAGGAGGACGGCAAGAAATCCCCACACGTGCCATGTGGTGCTCAGAGTCTCCCCAGCGATTTGGTCCCGCGCCCTGGACATAGGGCGGCTGCACATTGATCTACAACCAGTAAGGGTGGCGGATCAGTCGCCCTTAGTACAGTGCTCCCTGTGTCTAGGGTACGGGCATAGTAAAAAGTTCTGCACCACGACAGAGCCAAGGTGTAGTCACTGTGGCGGGCTCCATTTAAAAGCCGAGTGTCCCGACTACGATATAGGGGCAGAACCAAACTGCTGCAACTGCCAGAGGGAGAAACTGAGCAGCATCGGGCACAACGCCTTTAACGACTCTTGCCCGGTTAGGATCAAGGGGGACATTATAGCGAGGACAAACACACAGTACCACTGCTAAGGGCTCCCCGGTGGATGCTGCCCCATACAGAGTGCTGCAGGCAAACCTACAGAGGCGAAAGCTCGCATCCGATGAGCTTATACTGGAAGCAACAAAACGAAGAGTCGCAGTCGCCCTTATACAGGAGCCCTACGTGGGGTCGGTGAAAAGGATGAAGGCATACCGGGGCGTTAGGGTCTTCCAGAACACCGGGCAAGGAGGAGGGACTGTTAAAGCGGCAATAGCCGTCTTTGATCCAAATTTGGATGTCGTGCAGTACCCGCAACTCACCACCGATAACATCGTGGTGGTGGGAATCCGGACCAGTGCCTGGACGATCACGCTGGTGTCCTTCTATTTCGAGCCGACCGAACCTGTGGGGCCCTACCTGGAGCGACTGAAGTACATCAGGCGGAAGATAGGTTCCCAGCGCATCGTCTTAGGAGGCGATGCAAACGCAAAGAGCACCTGGTGGGGCAGCAGAATAGAGGACAGTAGAGGCGAGGCGTTTAGTGGAGCGCTTGGAGAGATGGACCTCCATGTCCTGAATAGCGGAAACATTCCGACTTTCGACACTGTGAGGGGCGGAGTGAGGTACTGCAGCTACGTGGACGTCACCGCCTGCACGAGCGACGTGATAGCCTGGATCGATGGCTGGAGAGTCGACGAGGGTCTCGTGAGCTCCGACCACAACGGCATAGTGTTCAACATCAATCTGAACAGAGCAAAGGGAATTAACATCAAACGCACAACACGCAAATATAACACCAAGAAGGCGAATTGGGACGGCTTCCGGGTCCAGCTGACCCGGCTAATCGCTGAAAATAACATCAAACCGGAAGATGCTACTAACACTCGCGAGTTGGAAAGCATAGCTGAGAAATACAGCAGATTGGTCGGGGAAGCGTGTGACCGGAACATCCCAAAGAAAAAGAGTAGCGAGTTGCTCACTATGCCGTGGTGGTCGGAGAGGCTAGCAATATTAAAAAAGGAGGTTACCACCAGAAGACGCCGAATCAGGTGTGCAGCGGCGGTCCGAAGAGAGTGGGTAGTTTCGCAGTACCTGGAACAAAAAGACAGATATGAATCTGAAGTGAGGAAGGCGCAGGTCGAGAGTTGGAAGGACTTCTGCGAAAGGCAGGACAGGGAGGGAGTCTGGGAGGGAGTCTACCGGATTTTGGGTAGGGCTACCGCAAGAGAAGAGGACCAAATGTTGGAGGAGAACGGGATCCACCTGGACGCGAAAGGTTCGGTTGAACTACTAGCACGGGTCTTCTATCCGGAGGACCGTGCAGAAGAAGACAATGTGGAACATCGACGCATCAGAGAAGCAGTCCAAAAGGAGGATGAAGAAGAGGGTCATCATGACGATGATCCACCTTTTAAAACGGAAGAACTCCTCGATGCGTTGCAGCGGTTCAACCCAAAAAAGGCTCCGGGATCGGACGGCTACACGGCCGATATCTGTGCCCACGCCATAGGATCGGACCCCGCCCTTTTTCTGGGGCTATTAAACCGGTGCCTCCGCCACGGTTACTTTCCGAAGATCTGGAAGGAAGCCGTGGTGGTGATACTGAGGAAACCGGGTAGGGACTCGTACGCCGTCCCCAAATCGTACAGACCGATTGGGCTATTGCCTGTCTTGGGGAAGGTGTACGAGAGGATGCTGATTGCTCGCCTCAAATATTATCTGTTGCCGAAAATGAGTACTCGCCAATACGGCTTCATGCCCCAAAGGAGCACCGAGGACGCCCTCTATGACCTAATGGGGTACATAAGGGCTAGACTTGATGAAAAGAGATTGGTCCTTATGGTGTCCTTGGACATAGAGGGCGCCTTCGATAGCGCCTGGTGGCCTGCTATTAAGCGACGTCTGGCTGAGGAAAGGTGTCCGGTAAACCTGAGGCGAGCAATCAGCAGCTACTTCAGCTGCAGAAGGGTGAGGGTGAGATATGCCGGAGAGGAGTGCAGCCGTTCTACGGAGAAGGGATGCGTCCAGGGATCAATAGGGGGTCCCCTACTCTGGAACGTACTTTTGGATCCATTACTGCACCAACTGGAGAGTAGGGCGGTACACGTGCAGGCATTCGCGGACGACGTGGTGCTGGTGTTCGATGGGGATACGGCTCTGGAAGTTGAGAGACAGGCCAATGCCTCTCTCGAGCATGTGCGGGTGTGGGGGATCGGAATGAAGCTGAAATTCGCACCGCACAAAACTTGTGCGATGGTAATCACGCGGAAGCTTAAGTACGATCTCCCGCGCCTCAGCATGGGCGGGATAGACATTGGATTGTCAAAACAGATCAAAATCCTGGGGCTCACTATCGACCACAAACTCACCTTTAACACACACGTCACAAATGTATGCAGAAAGGCGATCGGCATATACCAGAAGCTGGCACGAATGGCCCGGATCAGCTGGGGGCTACACCCCGAGGTGATTCGGACCATCTATGTCGCGGCAGTGGAGCCCACAATTCTGTACGGGGCCAGCAGTTGGGGTGCGGCGGCGAAGGGGCTTGGCGTCCGAAAACAGCTGAACGTGGTACAGCGCGGATTCGCCCAGAAGCTGTGTAAGAGCTATCGGACGGTCTCTCTGCACTCAGCGCTGATCCTGGCTGGCCTGCTCCCTCTGGACCTCAGAGTTCGCGAGGTGGCTTCGTTATACGAGGCCAAGAGAGGGGTGGCCCAGTCATGGTTGGGAGACAGAGAGATCGAACGAATGACTCCAGCTATAGAGATGCCTCACCCCGCGGAGCATGGGACCCTGGAGTTCAAAAGTTTGGTAGACGAGGATCAATTACAGAGCACCACCAACACTGAGGTGCGTATTTTCACGGACGGGAGCAGGATTGAGGGCCGGGTTGGCGCAGCGTTATCCATATGGTATGACGGAGCCGAAACCAGGGCCCTCAAACTTGCTCTCTCATCCCACTGCACCGTCTACCAGGCTGAGCTTTTGGCCCTATGCAAAGCGGCCAGTGAGGTTCTCAGGCGAGGCGAAACCACGTTCGGTATCTTCAGTGACAGCAGAGCCGCACTCCTGACGATCATTAACCGTCATGCCCTCCATCCCCTCGCGGTAGAGGCCAGAGGCGCCATTCGGCAAGGCATGGCCCAGGGTAAGGAAATATCCCTATTCTGGGTCAAGGCCCACGCAGGGTTGGTGGGCAATGAGCGAGCCGACCAGCTCGCCAGGGAGGCGGCTCTGGGACTGAAGAAAGCACCGGACTACGATTTGTGCCCTGTTTCGTTCGTGAAGCGTGGTCTTCGACAGGCCACGCTTGGCGAATGGAACAAGAGGTACAGAGAGGGCGAGACCGCCTCCGTCACCAGGCTCTTTTTCCCCTGTGCGCTGGCAGCATATAGCGTTGTACGCAAGATCGAGGTCGCCGGCAGTACGACCCAACTATTAACGGGGCATGGTGGGTTCTCCGAATACTTGACACGCTTCAAGTGTAAGGAGAACCCAGCATGCATTTGTGACCCGAATGTCAGCGAGACCGTCACTCATCTTATCACGGAATGCCCTACTTTTGATAAACAAAGGTTTGATGTAGAGCAAGAATTGGACGCTAGGGTGACAGTCTCAAATTTGAATATGCTAATTAGCGGCAAAAGACGAGATATCTTTTTAAATTACTGTACTAATATAATAAAGAAGGTTAATAAAAGAAATAGGGTTAATTAACATATGATACAAGATAATATAAGATTATTGTTGTTTATCATATAAGAAATATAGTAATATAATAGAGGTAAATTGTATAGTAAATAGTATTTAGACTCAGTCAATGAGACTGTAACCTAGTTGTAAGAAATATAACATGTAATAAGTTTAAGCACAATATGTATAACCTACGATGTAAATGTATTGTATGTAATAAGTTAAGTATAATATGTGTTACCTACGACGTAAAAGTATAATATGTATTACCTACGATGTGAAAGTATAATACGTATAACCTACGATGTAAATGTATTGTATGTAATAAGTTAAGTATAATATGTGTTACCTACGTAAAAGTATAATATGTAATAAGATAAGTATAATATGTATAACCTACGATGTGAAAGTATAATATGTAATAAGATAAGTATAATATGTATAACCTACGATGTAAAAGTATAATATGTAATAAGATAAGTATAATATGTATAACCTACGATGTAAATGTATTGTATGTAATAAGTTAAGTATAATATGTGTTACCTACGACGTAAAAGTATAATATGTAATAAGATAAGTATAATATGTAATAAGATAAGTATAATATGTATAACCTACGATGTAAAAGTATAATATGTAATAAGATAAGTATAATATGTATAACCTGTATAACCTACGATGTAAATAAAGGAAAAATTGTAGTGTAATTTAATAACCCTGAATAAAGAAAAGTAGAAAAAAATAGAAGATAGAGAATAGTAATAGCAGGAATCCCACCTGGACAGAGTGAAAGATGTATGATAGAAAGACAATAGTATGCAGCATGAAAGTACGAGAAGTAGCAATAGTGAGAACTTGAATGAACGTAATAGTGTACAATAGGCTCCAAAGAACATTGGAGGTGCTAGTAATAAAAAAAAAAAAAAAAAAAAAAAAAAAAAAAAAAAAAACCTAACCTAACCTAACCTAACCTAACCTAACCTAACCTAACCTAACCTAACCTAACCTAACCTAACCTAACCTAACCTAACCTAACCTAACCTAACCTAACCTAACCTAACCTAACCTAACCTAACCTAACCTAACCTAACCTAACCTAACCTAACCTAACCTAACCTAACCTAACCTAACCTAACCTAACCTAACCTAACCTAACCTAACCTAACCTAACCTAACCTAACCTAACCTAACCTAACCTAACCTAACCTAACCTAACCTAACCTAACCTAACCTAACCTAACCTAACCTAACCTAACCTAACCTAACCTAACCTAACCTAACCTAACCTAACCTAACCTAACCTAACCTAACCTAACCTAACCTAACCTAACCTAACCTAACCTAACCACAACGCTTTCAGCAGCGAGTGCCCCATCAGGCGCAGGTGGGAGACGATAGCGCGAGCCACGATAGCATACCAGTGCTAAGGTGGCCCCGGGTGCAGAGTCCCCCTCGGCTGGAGCGAAAGCTTACCTCATAGCCCAAGCAAACCTACAGAGAAAAGAACTGGCAACACACGAGATCATGCTTATAGCTAGTGAAAAGAGGATGGCTTTTGCGCTAATACAAGAACCGTACGTAGGAGCGATTGGTAGGATGAAGAGCTACGGGGGGGCCAGGATCTTCCAGAACACGAGTCAAGGAGATGGCACCATAAAGGCAGCCATAGCCGTCTTCGATGAAGAAATGGAGGTTATCCAACTGCCGAACCTCACCACAAATAACATCACTGTGGTGAAACTAAGAACGAGTGCCTGGGAGATCGTGGTCGCCTCCTTCTACTTAGAGCCCGACCAAGCGAGTATAGAGCCTTATTTGGAGCAGCTGAGGAGGATAAAACGGCAGGAAAACCCGAGGTACCTAATAATTGGGGGGGACGCAAATGCCAAAAGCACATGGTGGGGAAGTGCCAAAATTGATCGAAAAGGCGAAGAAATGGCAGGATTCCTCGAAGAGACAGGCTTGCAGATACTCAACGACAGCGACATCCCTACCTTTGACACAATAAGGGGAAACAAGAGGTACACCAGCTCGGTAGACATCACGGCCTGCTCAGAGGAGATGTTAAACCTGGTTGAAGACTGGAGAGTAAACGAGGGTATGATAAGTTCAGACCACAACATGCTTACTTTTAAAATTAGGTTAACAAAATCAAAAGGAATTAGTATCAATAGAACAACCAGAATATTTAACTGTAAAAAAGCGAATTGGAACAAATTTCATGAGAAATTTGCCCAATTGCTAGAGAAAACCAAAACAAATAAGGAAGAAATACAAAAAATTGAAAATAAAACAGAATTAGATAAAATAGTAGAGTCATATGTAAACATAATAATAGAGTCATGCAAAGTAAGTATACCAAAAATAAAAACAATAAATAAGCTAAACTTACCGTGGTGGTCCGAAGATCTCGCGAGGTTGAAGAGTGAAGTCAAAACCAGGAAGCGACGAATCCGATGTGCAGCGTTGGTCCGGAGAAGCAAAGTCGTCGATGAGTACCTGAAAGCAAAAGAAAAATATGAGATGGAAGCCAAGAATGCGCAGACGGCAAGTTGGAAGGAGTTTTGCAGGAAACAGGATGGGGAGGGGGTGTGGGGGGGGATTTACAGAATAATAGGAAGAACATCAAAGAGGCAAGAGGACATCCCCCTGATGAGTGAGGGAAAAGTTTTAAGCGCGAGGCAGTCGGCTGAGATGTTGGCGGACACCTTTTACCCGGAGGACTCAGAAAGCCAGGACGACGACGACCACCGAAGGACAAGAGCAGATGCCAACCAAGTAAACGAATGGTTTCATGGTGAACAACATGACCCACTGTTTACTCTGGAAGAACTGAGAGCCGCGGTGGAAAGTTTCAACCCCAAAAAAGCCCCGGGTAAGGACGGTCTGACGGCCGATATTTGTTGTAAGGCGGTAGCGCACGATCCCGAAACATTCCTTGCCCTAGCAAACAAGTGCCTGACACTGGCTCACTTCCCGACTATCTGGAAGGAGGCAACAGTCATAGTCCTGAGAAAGCTAGGGAAGGGGGACTACACAAACCCCAAGGCGTATAGACCAATCGGCTTACTTCCTGTCCTAGGAAAAGTGCTAGAGAAGATGCTCATCGGGCGAGTAAAATGGCACACTCTCCCTAGACTCAGCACACGCCAGTACGGCTTCATACCCCAAACAAGCACCGAGGACTCCCTCTATGACTTGATGAAACACATAAGATCTAAACTAGATAAGAAGAAACTCATAGTTATGATATCACTAGACATAGAGGGAGCCTTCGACGCCGCGTGGTGGCCAGCCATTAGAACACGACTGGCTGAAGAGGAGTGCCCGGTAAACATAAGAAGACTCGTGGACAGCTATTTACAGGACAGGAACGTGGGAGTCAGATACGCTGGACAGGAGCATTGGAAGAGCACAAGCAGGGGATGTATTCAGGGATCTATAGGTGGACCAACCCTGTGGAATCTTCTCCTGGACCCCCTCCTCAAAGGATTGGAAAGACGGAAAGTGTACTGCCAGGCGTTCGCTGACGATGTGGCGCTAATTTTTGATGCAGATACTGCACTGGAGGTCCAAGGGCAGGCCAATGCCGCTCTCGCCTATGTTCGGGGGTGGGGTGTCAGAAACAAGCTGAAATTTGCACCGCAGAAAACAAAAGCCATGACAATAACAAGGAAGCTGAAATTTGACACCCCATTGCTGAGCATGGGTGGGGTCGGCATTGAGATGTCCAAAGAAATCAAGATGCTGGGTGTAACAATTGACGACAAACTTACCTTCAACAACCACGCGGCGCAAGTATGCAAAAAAGCATTAAACATATATAAAAAGCTCGCAACCGCCGCAAAGGTAAGCTGGGGCCTTCACCCTGAGGTCGTTCGGGCGATATATGTGGCGGCAGTGGAACCCGTCATAATGTACGCGGCAAGTGCCTGGTCAGGGGAAACGAAGAAGCTCGGAGTGCGTAAGCAGTTGGACACGGTCCAGAGAGGTTTCGCCCAGAAAATAACAAAGGCCTACAGAACCGTCTCCCTGAATGCGGCCCTGCTGCTGGCTGGGTTGCTCCCGCTTGACCTCAGAATTCAGGAAGCAGCCACCCTGTACGAGGCAAAGCGCGGGGTGTCCCTGCCGGTACTAGTGGATAGGGAGCTAGAAAAGATGGCGAGCTACGCAAAGACTCCCCACCCAGCGGAAAACACGAGGCTGAATTTCACAAAACTGGACTGCCAAGAAGACGTGGACCAACAAAACCAGGAATTAAAAATTTATACCGACGGCAGTAAAATTGAGGGCAAAGTCGGAGCGGCACTGTCCATGTGGAGCGACAAAGCCGAGACGAAAACCCTCAAGCTGAAGCTGCCGTCGTACTGCACTGTGTATCAAGCAGAACTCCTGGCTTTGTGTAGGGCCACCGAAGAAATAAACAAAAGGCAAGAACTAACATATGGCGTATACAGCGACTCGAGGGCAGCCCTGGAGACAGTGACCAACACAGGCTCTACTCATCCATTGGCGGTCGAAGCCCGAAGAAATCTCCGCGGGGCTTTGACCCAGAATAGGGAGGTATCCCTGTTTTGGCTCAAAGCTCACGCCGGACTGGAAGGCAACGAACGAGCAGACCAGCTAGCCAAGGATGCAGCACTTAAGAGCAAAAAGAAAGCCGACTACGAATACTGTCCAAAATCGTATGCGAAAAGACAGATAAGACTCGAGACGCTTAAGATATGGAACGACCGGTACAAGACAAGTGAAACAGCCTCGGTGACAAAAATATTTTACCCAGACGCAGTGACAGCATATAAGACGGTACGACAACTAGAGCCGACAATGACCTTGACCCAAATTATGACGGGGCACGGTGGGTTCTCTGAATATTTGGCTCGGTTCAAATGTAAAGAGAACCCATCGTGCATCTGCGACCCAGGTGTGAGCGAGACGGTTCCGCACGTCCTGTTCGAATGCCCAGTAGACGGACTGACGAGGTGTGAGGTAGAGCTAGTGCTGGACTGTAAACTGACAGTAGAAAATGCTAATATATTAATAGCAGATAAAAAGAAAAGAGGCAAATTCATAGATTATTGCATTAAAGTAGTAGAACCTGTAATAAAGAGAAATAAAGATAAATAAAATATGGTGAATATATATTATATATGATATATATAAACAGCATATATAAATAAGTAGTTTAAGCAAACCATAGCACGTAAGATAGTACAATAAGGATAGCAGAAATGTAACATTACAGATACAAGCTAAAACAAACGATGTCTAATCTAAGAATAGGCTAAGGTAAACGTAAGAATGAACAGGCTACAATTTAAGTTAATAAATAAAGAGTGCAGGATGGTAGCTAGACAGTAAAGTAATAAATAAGATGGGAGTCCCACCCATATTGGCCGTGAAAGGATAGAAAGAAAGAGCAAGAGGCAAAAAATTGAGAGAACTGGTGTGACAGAATAACGTGGACGAATACAGTCTCCGATTACGTTGGAGGAACTAGAGATATAAAAAGAAAAAAAAAAAAAAAAAAAAAAAAAAAAAAACCTAACCTAACCTAACCTAACCTAACCTAACCTAACCTAACCTAACCTAACCTAACCTAACCCCTAAAGTTTTCTAGCTAAAATTGACTTTGAACTTGTACCTAAGCGTTCTATTGTTACACCAGTAGCCATTATATACTGTTTCGGATAGATATTATTGGAATTTATCACAAAACTTATATATTGACGCCTATATATTTACTTAGAAAAATTTCTTTAAAAAATTAATAACTCTTTTGTTTTCTAACATATATCGATCATTTTGGTTTCTAAAATTCGGCAACGGCGTCGCCTATACGCGGACACCTCTTTTCCGGGGTTTCGCTGTGTAGATTTTCTAAATTTTTCAAATTTTCGTTGTAATTCTGTAACAAAAGGTACAAAAACATACTTTTAAAAGTATACCTACCTGTGTTCCTGGTCGTTTTGGTGCTGGAAGCTTACACCATCGCTGCGTTGACACCTCCCCTGTATACCACCACCGCTTGAAGCACCTCCGGCGTCCCGTCGGAGACCTATCACCTGTGAAAGATAGTTTTCGGTGTAAAATTTTGTTAAATTTACACGTTTTCGGCTTATAATTTGGCAACCCCTCGTTTGTTTTTCCAAATTATTACATATTCGGATAGGGCTCGTCTAGCCCTATCACCCGACACCTCGTTTGTTAAAATCCGTTCGGTAGAAAATTAAAAATTGTACCGAGATTATATTTTCACATTCAATAATCGACTTAATCGATACCGAGGTTACCTTAGGGAGTGAATTTTTGAAAATCGACCTAAAGTTTTCTAGCTAAAATTGACTTTGAACTTGTACCTAAGCGTTCTATTGTTACACCAGTAGCCATTATATACTGTTTCGGATAGATATTATTGGAATTTATCACAAAACTTATATATTGACGCCTATATATTTACTTAGAAAAATTTCTTTAAAAAAATTAATAACTCTTTTGTTTTCTAACATATATCGATCATTTTGGTTTCTAAAATTCGGCAACGGCGTCGCCTATACGCGGACACCTCTTTTCCGGGGTTTCGCTGTGTAGATTTTCTAAATTTTTCAAATTTTCGTTGTAATTCTGTAACAAAAAGCTACAAAAACATACTTTTAAAAGTATACCTACCTGTGTTCCTGGTCGTTTTGGTGCTGGAAGCTTACACCATCGCTGCGTTGACACCTCCCCTGTATACCACCACCGCTTGAAGCACCTCCGGCGTCCCGTCGGAGACCTATCACCTGTGAAAGATAGTTTTCGGTGTAAAATTTTGTTAAATTTACACGTTTTCGGCTTATAATTTGGCAACCCCTCGTTTGTTTTTCCAAATTATTACATATTCGGATAGGGCTCGTCTAGCCCTATCACCCGACACCTCGTTTGTTAAAATCCGTTCGGTAGAAAATTAAAAATTGTACCGAGATTATATTTTCACATTCAATAATCGACTTAATCGATACCGAGGTTACCTTAGGGAGTGAATTTTTGAAAATCGACCTAAAGTTTTCTAGCTAAAATTGACTTTGAACTTGTACCTAAGCGTTCTATTGTTACACCAGTAGCCATTATATACTGTTTCGGATAGATATTATTGGAATTTATCACAAAACTTATATATTGACGCCTATATATTTACTTAGAAAAATTTCTTTAAAAAATTAATAACTCTTTTGTTTTCTAACATATATCGATCATTTTGGTTTCTAAAATTCGGCAACGGCGTCGCCTATACGCGGACACCTCTTTTCCGGGGTTTCGCTGTGTAGATTTTCTAAATTTTTCAAATTTTCGTTGTAATTCTGTAACAAAAGCTACAAAAACATACTTTTAAAAGTATACCTACCTGTGTTCCTGGTCGTTTTGGTGCTGGAAGCTTACACCATCGCTGCGTTGACACCTCCCCTGTATACCACCACCGCTTGAAGCACCTCCGGCGTCCCGTCGGAGACCTATCACCTGTGAAAGATAGTTTTCGGTGTAAAATTTTGTTAAATTTACACGTTTTCGGCTTATAATTTGGCAACCCCTCATTTGTTTTTCCAAATTATTACATATTCGGATAGGGCTCGTCTAGCCCTATCACCCGACACCTCGTTTGTTAAAATCCGTTCGGTAGAAAATTAAAAATTGTACCGAGATTATATTTTCACATTCAATAATCGACTTAATCGATACCGAGGTTACCTTAGGGAGTGAATTTTTGAAAATCGACCTAAAGTTTTCTAGCTAAAATTGACTTTGAACTTGTACCTAAGCGTTCTATTGTTACACCAGTAGCCATTATATACTGTTTCGGATAGATATTATTGGAATTTATCACAAAACTTATATATTGACGCCTATATATTTACTTAGAAAAATTTCTTTAAAAAATTAATAACTCTTTTGTTTTCTAACATATATCGATCATTTTGGTTTCTAAAATTCGGCAACGGCGTCGCCTATACGCGGACACCTCTTTTCCGGGGTTTCGCTGTGTAGATTTTCTAAATTTTTCAAATTTTCGTTGTAATTCTGTAACAAAAGCTACAAAAACATACTTTTAAAAGTATACCTACCTGTGTTCCTGGTCGTTTTGGTGCTGGAAGCTTACACCATCGCTGCGTTGACACCTCCCCTGTATACCACCACCGCTTGAAGCACCTCCGGCGTCCCGTCGGAGACCTATCACCTGTGAAAGATAGTTTTCGGTGTAAAATTTTGTTAAATTTACACGTTTTCGGCTTATAATTTGGCAACCCCTCGTTTGTTTTTCCAAATTATTACATATTCGGATAGGGCTCGTCTAGCCCTATCACCCGACACCTCGTTTGTTAAAATCCGTTCGGTAGAAAATTAAAAATTGTACCGAGATTATATTTTCACATTCAATAATCGACTTAATCGATACCGAGGTTACCTTAGGGAGTGAATTTTTGAAAATCGACCTAAAGTTTTCTAGCTAAAATTGACTTTGAACTTGTACCTAAGCGTTCTATTGTTACACCAGTAGCCATTATATACTGTTTCGGATAGATATTATTGGAATTTATCACAAAACTTATATATTGACGCCTATATATTTACTTAGAAAAATTTCTTTAAAAAATTAATAACTCTTTTGTTTTCTAACATATATCGATCATTTTGGTTTCTAAAATTCGGCAACGGCGTCGCCTATACGCGGACACCTCTTTTCCGGGGTTTCGCTGTGTAGATTTTCTAAATTTTTCAAATTTTCGTTGTAATTCTGTAACAAAAGCTACAAAAACATACTTTTAAAAGTATACCTACCTGTGTTCCTGGTCGTTTTGGTGCTGGAAGCTTACACCATCGCTGCGTTGACACCTCCCCTGTATACCACCACCGCTTGAAGCACCTCCGGCGTCCCGTCGGAGACCTATCACCTGTGAAAGATAGTTTTCGGTGTAAAATTTTGTTAAATTTACACGTTTTCGGCTTATAATTTGGCAACCCCTCGTTTGTTTTTCCAAATTATTACATATTCGGATAGGGCTCGTCTAGCCCTATCACCCGACACCTCGTTTGTTAAAATCCGTTCGGTAGAAAATTAAAAAATTGCCCGCCCACCCTCCCGGGTTCTACTAGGGAGGTAGACTTTGAGCAGGGGAGCTAAACATTTTGTCGTTTTTTAAACAAAATTTTTTATTTTAAATTTTAATTAGTACCTATTAGTGACTTACTTTATTGTATACTAGACTACTCTAGACTACTATAGACTACTCTGAAAGAGTAGACTCTAAATTTGATTATCTGTGTAACTGTATTTGACCAAAATTTTGAACGGCTCCACATAGAGCAGAAAAATTATTGACTTCTAAACTTTATTTTGGATCTCTTTTATTTTAGTTGTAGGTATTATTAACTGACACGGACCCCCCTTTACAGGGTCTAACACATATTTTTACACATTTTACAAAGGACAATTTTCCCCAGTACATACAAATACACATAAACACACAAGATGAGCTTATACCGCACGCCCAAAACCTCTGGCGCTACCAAAACACCCACCACTCCCAGTCCAGCCACCTCAACCGCAGCAGCGCAGGACGCTGCCAGGACTTTTATCAAGAGGCCAGAGACTAAACGGAGATCGCTCGACAATAGAGAGACCTACAACAAGCGTCAAAATGACTACGCCGCAATGTCGAGCGATCAGCTCCTCCAGGGGCTGTTGAAGACCTTCGAGGATATACCCTCGAAGGTCCAGGAGTACCCTCAAATGAGGAGGGATATAAAACAGTTCCTGGAGGCGCACTCCGACAAAGGAATGAGAGCAGTCTTCGAGCTCAGCGCTCGCATGCAGAGGCTCGAGGCCAAAGGGCCAAAGACCGAAACATTGACGTCCAAAGGGCAGGATGATGTCATCAAGAAACTGGGGGAGATGGAGGCGACGCTGACTGAGCGTATCAGTGAGATGGAGAAGACCATCCAGACGGACTTACAAGGGCTCGACGTCAGTGCAAACGACCGAGGCTCCGACCTAAAGGAAACCATCGGCGAGAAGCTAGCGGACGTGGAACAGATGACCATGGATGTCGAAAGTCGACTACACGACCGCCTCGAGAAACTAGCCGAGGAAGTCGTTGCAGCCAGGCACGAAACCGTCGGGCCTGCAACATACGCCAGCATCGCAGCAGCAAGACCCGCCCGCCGCCCCGCGCTTCACTCGGTGGCGGTCACCTTCGAGAGCGGTCTGGAGACAGCAGACCAAATACTCGCCAGAGTAAAGAATGCAGTCGATGCTAGAGGTACCGGCCTCAAAATTAACAAGGTCCGGAAAGCAAAGAATCAGACTGTCATCATAGGCTGCGACACAGAGGAAGAGCGTAATAAAGTCCAAAACATTATAGAAAAACGCGGCAACGGACTAAAGGCAGCTCCAATGCGCAACAAGGACCCTCTGGTCATTCTGAGGGACGTGCACAACGACAGCGATGATGAGGACCTGAAGAACGCCATTTTTACCCAGAACAGAGAAATATTTTATGATATACCGGAAGAAGACATAGAAGAACTAAATATTAAGTATAAGAAACGGACTAGAAACCCGAACACGGTCCACATCATCCTCCAGGTGAGGCCTGCCGTATGGCGGAGGATGACGGAGGCTGGAGCCCTCTACCTCGACCTTCAAAGGGTCAGAGTGGAGGACCAGTCTCCGCTCATCCAGTGCACAAGGTGCCTAGCATTCGGACATGGCCGTAAATTTTGCACCGGGGGCGCGGACATGTGCAGTCACTGCGGAGGCCCGCATCTGCGCGAGAAGTGCGCAGACTATGTCGCAGGGAAAGAACCGCGGTGCTGTAACTGTTCGCGCTCCGGGTTGCAAGGGACGGACCACAATGCGTTCAGCATCGACTGCCCAGAGCGGAAGAAGTGGGACTACCTGGCTCGCGCTAACACAGCTTATGCCTAACCCACACCTACACACAGACAATAACACGACACGTACACACAACCACAAAAATACACGAAAACATACATATGACACACACAACATACACAAATATGTAACACAGTACAACACGAACGTAAACACACACCGATATACTGAATGTATATTAAATATACAGGAAAATATCAGCACAGTAACACACAAACAGAACATAACACACACAAAACATGAAACGAAAAATAACACGCACACACACTGATATACACAATGTATATTGGGTATACACTAGTACATCAGCACAAGAACACTACACGAAACAAATTAGTAACTCCGTACAAAGAAAGAAAAGGAAATAAGAAATTAAAGCAGTTCAAGAAACGGATAATAAATATATAAATTATTTTATATATGTTATTGCCTAAAGAAGAGCGTATCAAAATAGAGGAAATACAACACAACACAGAACACCAACCCTATTATTAAAGGCATAACTGTGGAAACTACATAAAAATGTAAGATAAATACAATACTGTGTATAAATAAATAAACTAGGTTAAGACAAATAGAAGAATGTTAGAACTAGAACACAAGGAAAGATATAAATAGATGTAACAAGATAATAGATACAATACTAAACACATTATACACAATAAATAAATGTTGAGACAGAACTAAGTTAAATAGAAAAATGTCAGAACTAAAACACAAGGAAAGATATATACAGATGTAAAACTACAGTACAGTTAAGAAATATGAATGTCAAAACATTAGAAAATAAGATATAAAATGTAGTTATAAATAATGTAGTTATAAATAAATAAAATGTAATAGTTATAAGTAAGATGCTAACTAAACACAACGGCACTGGACCAGTAGTAAATACACCATAGTAGTAAACAAGTATAGTTGCAAATATAGAATAAATATGAAGAGATAAGAAAGATAACAGAATAAAGATAGAAATAGTAATTAAGAGATAAAGAAATAATTAGTAATAAACAGCACCTAGAAGTTGAAATGCGCAGAGCATAAGAGGTCCCACTCTACAACAGATGGGGTGGGTAGATGTATATTACTATATACAGAATAGCATACACTTAGCTCAATAAGGTCCCGGTGTATCCTTGACTGGGGAAAAGCGAATATAAAAAAAAAAAAAAAAAAAAAAAAAAAAAAAAAAAAAAAAAAAAAAAAAAAACCTAACCTAACCTAACCTAACCTAACCTTTTTTTTTTTTTTTTTTTTTGGTATCGGGTTGGAAAGATCCTCATGGAGTCCCTCCGCCCTCCGGGAAGGGCGAAGGGGACTGTCAGACTCTTACTGACTAAAAAACCAACCCGTGTTCCTCATGTACCCGTGTGTCGGAGGGGCGGGTATCGCCGAAGCATTCGTCGCTACCCCCCGGCGGGTATTGGCCCGCCAGATGGTCAGGCGGGCCCCGTCACCCACTGCGGCCGTCACCCCGGCCGCAGGACTTCACTATGAGGCGCGCGCGGAACACGACGCCGCCGCCTCTAGGCCTGCCGCTGGTCGGACGACAAGACGCCCCGGGTCTGCCGTCCGCAGGCCGCGCCCTACGGTGGCCGGTAGTCGGCCACCCTACGACGCCCAGTACGTCTGCTGCGGGAGGGTAGAGAGGAGGCAGCCTCTCTCTCCCTTTCTGCCGCCTCCTTCGCGAGCATCACGGCCTCGCAGAAGGTGGCGGCGGCACTCCACCCTGACTCGCTCCCGACCATGGCAGACACAACAGCCGGAAGCGATAGGTTCCCCGCAGCACCTACGGCCGCGACCAAGTCACGGCGCTGCTCGGCCCAAGCTGGGCACTCCGCCAACGTATGTAGCGCCGTATCGTCGCGGCAATCACCACAATGGTGGCACTGGGACGTCGGCTCCCGGCCTATGCGACACAGGTAAATTCCGAAGCTAGGCCCGTGG
>CADEBD010000877.1:0-12227 GCA_902825455.1 Arctia plantaginis | reverse complement strand
TCCCCCCTGGTGGCGGGGCGCATTGGGCGCTGGGTTACGGGGGGCCCCTTTAGATAAGACGGGGGCCCCGGGTTATTTCAGGGCCCCGTCGTGGTCCACCCCCTGGCGCCTCAATCGTGGTCAACTCGGTCTTCGTACCGGTTCGGGCCCAGATGAAATATCTGGGCCTAATCCTTGGGAGGTGGCTCTTCGACGAGCACTTCCGACAGCTTGCTCCAAAGCTGGTCGGCGCTGCGACTGCCCTAGGGCGACTTTTGCCCAATTTGGGTGGACCCAGCGTCGCGACAAGACGGCTGTACACGGGGGTTGTCCGGTCAATGGCACTATACGGTGCACCGGTGTGGGCGGCGGCTCTGACCGCCCAGAATAGGGCACGCCTCTGGCGCCCTCAGAGGGGTAGGGCCGTGGAGGCTCTCCAGCCGGCCATCGCCGAGTGGGCAGGGCGGCAGCACGGGACCCCTCCGCCGCCGGCGAACCGGGCGGCGGAGGCGCGCCTATCACCGCCTCATGCCGCCTGAGTGTGGCCGCGGGTGGACGGGGTGGGTTTCCCCTCCACCCGCATTAGTTTGGCCAGGCCGCGAGGGGGCGGCGTCCGCGTGTGCCGGACGTCGCCTAAAGAGAGGAAAAAAGTTTTGAGACGGAGCCCGCACCAGGAGCGGGTGGCGCTAGGAGGGGTCCGGATGTCTTAATAACAGCTGTTCCCGGATCCCTCCTGTTACAGGCGCAGAGTGGCACACACCGTGTGGTTTTAGTCGGTCCGAGTGCGACACACCACACCCGCCGCAAACCCCGGTGGGGTGACGGTCCGAGGGGATTTCCACACGTTAAAAAAAAAAAAAAAGGGTTTGTGTCAAGTTTTTATTCTCTCTGCAGTGCTGTTGTCCTGCGTAGTTCGCTCCCTTAGTCGCCTCTTACGACACCACGGGATGAATAGGTATTCTTAATCCGTCAACCACACGGACCCGGACCGGAAAATGAGTTTTAGTGCTCGATTTGCTAAGTGTGTAATGTGTGTTTTAAAATAGAGATACTTATTAAGTATGACCCCAGGGCCTCAATTCTGCTTTTATGTTTACGAGAAGCCATGTCATACCACTGACACGCTATTGAGATGCCATCGAGTAGCCATTGGCATCGGTATAAATATCGGGAGTTGAAAATATATTACGTTTTTTTAGGAAAAAGATTTATTTGTTTTTATTATAATAAATTATTAAAAGAAATTAAAAAATCAAATAAATTTTTAAAGAATAAAATATAAAAATTATAAAAAAAGATACAAATAAATTTTTAAATAAAAAAAAAAAAAAAAAATCATTTCCTCTAAAACGTAATATATTTCAAATTATAAGGAATGACTTATTTGTTTAAATATTTTTTTATTTTATTTTTAAAAATTATTTTTTTTTTTAATAATTCATTAATAATTTATTTATTTTAATTTATTTATTATTTTAATAATTATTTTCATTTATTTATTTCTTTATTCTTTAATTATTATTTTTTAAAGTATTTTAATTTATTTCTTTCTTTTAATTAAATTTATATAATAAAAACAAAAAAATAATTTCCTCAAAAAACGTAATATATTTTCAACTACCGATATTCATACGAATGCCAATGGTACTCGATGGCATCTCAATAGCGTGTCGTGGTATGACACGGGCTTGGCGTAAATAGCAAAATTTGAGGCCCAGGTATTTGATCGTGTCGGTAGAAGTTTTTGGGATGGACAGTTACAATTAGGTGTGCGTTGTAAACAGGTGTGTGTTTTTGTAGATTTAAATGGTGTCTTCGGTTGAGATGAGGAGTTAATGGGCATGTGAGATGAGACATTCATAGATGGTGTGAACCCATTTAGAGTTTTCTAACAATCGCACGTTAAACATGTTTAAAAATGATGTTTTTCTTTAAATTAATTATACGAGTTTACGATGTACCAGTTTACGTCTATTTTTATCTACGCAACGGGCTATCGAAAGTACACCCGCAGTGAAAAAAAATTTATCACTAAAATAAGAACGAAAAATATCATAGTCAGAGGGTAGTCAGTATCCACCACAGACTGCAGCAAAACCCGGGTTTTAAAACGCAATAAGGTGAACCCAAATGATGAAAAGGATCACCTACAATAAGAACAAAAAAGATCCCTAGTCAGAGGGTAGTCCCAAACATCACAGGGCTGTAGCGAAACTCGGTTTAACACCGATAAATTACTAATCACTGATTATTAAAAATGGATCACCTAAAATAAGATTAAAAGAGATCATAGTCAGAGGGTAGTAGTCAAGCACCAAAGACCTTAGCGAAACCTGGGGTTATGGGTTAACACCCAATAAGGTGATCACTGGTGATGAAAAATGGACCACCTACAATATAAACGAAAAAGATCATGGTCAGAGGGTAGGCAAGCATCACAGACTGTAGCTGAAACCCGAGTTAACACGCCATTAGGTGATGTTGTGTTTATGGTGATCGATTCGGCTCTCTACCAACAATGGCTAGCAATAAATTGAGAAAAGAACGACGAGAAAGAACCATACACATCTTTGGCCAATTAGCAACAATTAAGATAAGCGTGGTTGGGAGGTGTAAATGCTTTCACCATAGTCCTGATAGGCAGATGAACTTAATACACCATTGATTACATTGGAATCTATTGGTCATCAATGATATTAAGTTATGAATATTCTGATTTCAATAATACTCGTATTGTATTGGATTCTTAAATAATCCCATCAAATGATCTTAAATAATTTTCGATTATATTAGATGTACATAATCGAATTATTTTTATCTATAAATAATTAAATTCGTATTATAGTTTCAGCAGCAGATGTAATTCATTCATGAACTATAAATATTTTTAATCTTTAAATCCCCAAAAATTCGACAGCACCGTCACCGAATAAAAGTGGCCACATGTACAAATAGCACATATAAATATATTATATCATAATCATCATCATCACCAACAGCTCACAACAGTCCACTGCAGGATATAGGCCTCTCCTTAGAAAGTAGGTTTTCGCCTACTACAGCACGCCAGCCACACGGGTGGGTTATAATTAACATACATGAAATTAAACTTTGAATTTCTCATAATTAAACTTTATTTTAAATTTATTTTAATTTTCACTTTATTTTTATATAAAATACGAAGAAACTTAAACGAACTACATGAAATTTTAAAATTTGAATTTCTCATAATTAAACTTTATTTAACTTTATTTTAATTTTCACTTTATTTTTATAAAAATACGAAGAAACTTTTTCCTTGACCTTATAATATTTAAATTCACATCACACACATCGCCAGCCGTTAATAGTCCATTGCTGGACACAGGCGCCCCCTTAAAAGGAGGTATTGGTCTACTATTCCAGCCAGACGGGTTGGTACAGGGTTTGTGTGTCAAGTATTCCTTCTCTTTGCAGTGCTGTTGTCGCGTAGTTTGTTTCGCTTAACGGCTCTTATGACAGCCACAGGATGAATGGGGGTGGTTCCGCTCCCGTTTTATTTATCTGTCACCACACCCGGGGTTTTTTGTGATTATACAGTTTAAATAAACATTTTAACCTTATCTTTCAGGACACTTTTCTATCATATTATGTACAACAGCTACATCTTTCTTTGGTTATGCCGCCTTCTTGGACAAGGTGAAGCACCATTTACAATCATTTTCCAATGACGACGTAAGCATAATTTAATTTATGTATAAGCTTAGTCCTTACAGGATGAAATTGAAAGTAATTTCTGAATTTAAGTTCTGTCGTAAAACTACAACAGTGGCATGTAATCCAATACCAATGTAATATGTAACGAATATTATATTATGGTCATAATGTGTTAGTAAGAAAATTTTTGTACTTCTCCATACTTAGAATTACCATTCTGTTATTTCTTTTGACAGTTCAACTTTATATTGGTCAACACTAGTGCCTCAACAATCTACTGATTCGAAAAGTATGATTGTTTTTTTTAGCGAGATATTTTAGTGTTATTTATCAAAAAAAAAGACTTTTTGTAACTATAGACAGAAGGCATTAAATTATTTAGAAATATTGGATGTCTACTCATAATATTCAGAAGACCTTTTCCCTCACTTTTGCGTAACATAATAATCTTTTTATATCTTACAAAACAGTAACCTAATGTTAGGAACCGGATCCAATTCGGGGTAGTACAATTTATTTTATGTGCATAGACAGTTCGTTCAATTTCAAAACCTAGTATTTTTAACACTTTTTTTAAAACGAGTGTTTTTTGCATTTTTCGACATTATAGAACCCCCTCTCCACATACTAGGATATCAAAAAACTCCGAGAAATAAACGAAGTTAAATAAATTGAAAACCTAGTTTCTAAAACAAAAGTTTTCAAAGTGAAACAATTAAAAGCTTAAAACATAGTACCTAACCTCAACCATTTTATAAACCTAGTAATTGTATGCAGTTAATAGGTTACAAAAGTGTTTATGTAGAAACAAGGTCAATGTAATGGTTGAAATAAACGTCAAAACTCTCGCTCAAACTTTAGTAAGTGAGATGACGGTCGTTGCCGCTCATGTTGTTGTTAAGAAAAAGAGTAAAAATCATCAATCAATAATTATGAGTGCTTTAAAAGATTAACATGGTGAAATGTAAGGTAAGCTTTAGTGTATAATATTGTCAGGTTTTTGTATTCCTGAGGTTTTTTATGTCCTAACCTTAAAATAATTACACAAACATGACATGAAATTTGTTGGTAACTGCAAGATTTTATGAAAATGGTGCTTACTGTAAAGTTTAGTTTTGCAAGATACTGGGTTTTGATATTTCACAGTCGAGTTGGCCAAGCTTACAACAAACGGAACTGCCTTAAATATTTATTTTATCTTTTGTTAATGTGATAAAACCGTCAACAACAATTTTTCTTCCCATGTACTGAAGTTAGCAAATTAATTATATAGCAAATAATACTAGATGGATGCCACTTGTTGATGCATATAATGCATATTAGTTCAATGAGTGTTATATTTTCTCCTGTTAAAGCTACCCGACAGATGTTCTGGTGCCAATGGATGACATCTCATTTCCTTTGTAAATAATTAGTAAGTAGATTTAATTTATTTAAATAGTTCTAGAAAAGCATGAAGAAAGAATCCGAAGAAATTCAGGCCGAAAACAAGATTTTATCTCGGAAATTCGAGTATAGGGGAAGGTGTTGTACCTATGAACGGTTTTACCTGTGGACATCATTGATATTTCAAAAAATAAACACAGAAATTTAACGAATTTAAACGCATCCGTAAAGTATTTTTACAACGTTACAACGTTTTTAGCAACGTTGACTTGCTGCCATTTGTGATCTTTTGTTGTGTGACCGGTGACAGACCGTTAAGGGTTTTCGCTCAAAAAAGTAAGTATTTGTCTCTTTTTCGTCCTATTTTTTTGTGAACATATGCAGAATATAGATGATTATTTTTAGTCATACTGTAGTACATGTAGTTAACAATCCATTTACATCGGTATAACGGTGTAAACTAGTACCTATCATGCCGGTAATAGATTTTTAGGTTGTATTGTCTGATTTGTACCTGTGGACATCGAAGTGTATGTACCTATGGACTGTCCACAGGTACAAATTTTTTTTTCATTTTTCAGTGTCTCGACGGAAAAACGCGCCGTAGGTGTGTTCAGAGACGTTATCTGAGGCAATTAAGAGCAATTAGTGGATGTTCATTGCGAAAAGTTGCAGAAAAATATAAAATACCAAAATCTACGATATTTAAATACCTTCACATGAATAAGGAGAATGATCTGAGCGAGAACAGGGTAGTTATTTTGAGGAAATGACGTGAGAAAGTATTTGATGAGGAAGAAGAAAAACAGCTTGCAGAATATTTAGATAAAAATAAAAATTCAATCTGCAGAAAAAAGGGTCACAATTCTTCAGATGACCAGTTACCCTAAGCCATGTGTATGGGATGTAAAAAGACATGAAAATGTTTACAAACTGCTCAATTGCTCTCAAGCGATTTGAAATATCACCAGAAATGTGTATCAAGATCACATTTAGATAATTTTGAATCAGTATGATGAGTCAGACTTCTTATATCAAAAGTGTTATATTTAGATGATGGTTATTCAGATGCCTCTGATGATTCTGCCTTAGAACTATATCAAAATTATTTAGATGCCAAAACCAAAAAGAATAATTGATTCTTTAATGTTAAAGTTGATTTATAAAGATATTCTATTTATTTTTGCTGATTTTTATAGGATTATTATGTAAGGATAAGTGATCTGTCCATAGGTACATTGCCGTCCATAGGTACAAGTATTTCTGTCCAGAGGTACAATCATAAGATGTACCTGTGGACAAATTTAGTGATTTAAAAAAAACTGGTTTATTTTAATCAACATAATTCGTACAAAACTAAAGACTGCTAATTTTTAAGTGTTAACTAATCCTGGAACAACATTTGTAATACTTTACGGCTAATAAATAACAATTAATTATTAAACCATATTTTCATTCAAAATCCGGCAAATGTCCACAGGTATAACACCTTCCCATACATCCCCTTACATCCTGCACCTAGTGTGAGATAGCTAAACTACTTAGCAATATCGATATAGAAGGATGCGAGTAGGTTTATGCGTAGTATTTTATTTATTTACGCGTTTTTGCGAGGAGTATTTGTTTTGTAGGTGGAAAAAAGTTAAGTAAGGAACAATACCTCCTTTTTGTATTTGCTCCATTTTTTTTTACGTGTGGAACGGGCCGTCTCCCTACCGGGGTTTGCGTCGGGTGGTTGTCGGAAACGGACCGACTAAAACCACATGGTGGCCACTCTGCGCCTGTAATAGGAGGATAGCGGGAACTGCTGTTATTAAGACATCCGGACCTTTGTATTTGCTCCTTGGGTTACCCTCTGGCAACTGGCTATGTGTTAGTGCATAGACTCTTTTACAAAAGCCCGAATTGGAATATCATATGATTTTCTGCAAAATAAATATATACATTTATGTTTCTATTTGCAGGCTGCCCATAATGTTCAAAGCTGGCATTTGTACAATGCTGTATATAACTCACGGCCTCAATTTCTGGGTACCTTTCAATCTTTGCTGGTATTACATAAAGAGCAGGTTAAACCAGAATAAGTTAATCTTTTGGGAAAGAATTTTTTCGAGTGTTGTTTGTTACTATGATTGGTACCGTCGGTATCATATTCCCGAGTATAACAGCTTTAATGGGGTTGGTAAGTACATTAATCTTACTACTACTATAGCTAACTGCTATCTATCATTAGTGAACGTCTAGTTTCCAGCTGCATTTTACCTAACTTAGCTTTTGGCGTTAAAGCGCATGCTTGTAACATGAATGGACTGTTAAATGCAGTGTTATTAGGCCCGTACTTTAAAAAAACGGTCTCAAGTATCGGTTGAAATCTGATTTTCTGAAATTAGTTTTAAGTGCAGATCAAAAGTTAAGCATCATAATAATATTATTATTATATTATCTTTATTAATTATATTTTACATATTAATTACATTTTTAAATATGTTACAAAAGAAATTATTATTATCATTATTATTATCCCGCAGCTATTTGAAAAATTTTATTTGAAAGAAATATTATTATTAAAGTTGATTTTAATTGAAACAAGTAATTGAATGTGAATTTAAGTAAAATTTTACATGAATTATGAAGGTGACATAGTTATCAAAAAAGTATCATCGTAAAACAATTTAATTTCCCCTAAACTCGAACGAATGCGAAAGATTTCACTCCTTAAGACTCCTCAAAGATTTTATAGCTTCCCTGTGAATCGAATCTTAAAAACTATTAAACTAAAACTAACTAGTTAACTGTTAACTGTTTTTAAGTTTCTATACTTAAAAACAGTTTTAAAATTAGATTCACGACTGAGACACCTCTTAAAATACGGGTTCGGAGTCTAGAAATAAGAGTGCACATATTATTGAATGTACTGAGCTTAGAGATTTTGACTGCCACTTTAAAGATATCGGATCAGATTTCTGCAGTGCAAATTTTTTGTGTACTTAAATATTTAATTTTGGATTTTTTGTTTTAAGTATGGAACTACATTCATTTATTAAAAGAGTAAAGTATTTTATCTGCATTCTTGAATCCATAGAATAATCTGTTTAGGTCTCTGTGAGTGAAAACATTACAGAAGCCCAACTAAAATTCAATGGAATGAAATTTTATGGAAGTTTCTAAGTGGAAACTAAAAAATATCCGTCCACCCTGTTGAAAAAACTTGTCCGTCGTGGGGTATTTTAAATTTAGGTCTTTTATAACTGACTTTTATGTTATACTTGCTGACCGGCGCAATTCCGTACGATTGTCCTTACAAACTTATTCTCATACTTACGAAATATACAAAAACAAGATTCATTAAAATCGGCCGACACGTTGCGGAAAAATTGCCAAAATAAAATATTATCAAAATTAGTCCAGCCGTTTTAAAGATTACCTGAACAAACAGACAGACATACAAAAATTTTTTAACTGGTTTTTAAGCTTAGGTATCTTCCAAATAACCGTGGGAACAAGAAAAAAACCTATTATTTTGTCATTAAAAACAGACACTAATTTTATTTATAAGTAAAAAAAATAAGATATCATTCTTCTTTCAAATACTGTAATTCATGATTTCAGATTGGCTGTTTGTGTTTAGCAAACATGGCCATAATTTTTCCCAATATTATAACACTATTTGTGGAATATGAGAGACCAGGCTATGGGGCCTTAAAATGGCGAATTTGGAGGTCTGTATTTTTATTTCTGTCGGTTTCATTGTACTAACCAGTGGTACCGCAGTAAATCTAAAATCACTTGTTAAGTTTTATTTGAGCCTCACGAATAGAAAAATCTGTTTTATATGTCCCATTTGTAACTAGATATTTCGACACCAGCATTCATACTAAGCTAACTAATAAAAGTTTGTACTGTACAGTAGAGGCTTATTAAGGGAAAAAACGTGAAAACTTTTATATTAATTAAGATACGCTATGATTTGCCATTGTTTTCGCGTGATTACAATCAGGCCAATACAAACTTCTTGCCATTAGCATTGCAGGCGACAATTGACTTTACTGCTTGCTGCTACTTTAGCCTTTCTTTTTGACGTGTTTACTATACTCGTAATCCTTTGTTACACAAACGTTTTTCTCTTCTTAATTCAAATTTAAGACATTGAGACACATATCAATCCTTTTTTAGATCTACGTATATAATTTTTTGCGGTCGATGCTTCAAATAATCACTATCCTAGAAACGTTGCAGGCGAGGAAATTCTAATACAGGGTACTCTCTGGGGCAACACTACTGTCTCGCCGATACTGAATCTGTTGTTATTGTGGTAGTTGATTAATTGTGAGTGTTCTATATTAGGTATCTTGATAAGAAATAAGCCTAAAGTATCGTTTAAACGTTATGATTTTTCCAAAAATCCAATAATTAACATACGGGGATATTATCAATACTATTACAAGTATCATTAGTGACGACTAAAAACAAGGGTTACTTGGTACAATGAATATCATTGAAGTCCTTTGTTGAATAAATATTACGTGAAGTATTAGGAGCCCTAAGTCGTTTAAATTTATAGCTTTATTAGTAATACTATTGACAATGTATTAGCTGCAGAACTGGATATAGAACAATCATGCTGTTGAATAGGTTCATCAATTGTGAAAGCCATAAAAAAATATTAGAAATAGATCAGGTATTATCAATAGACTAAGTAACACACGTTTTCATCGGTACTTATTAAATAATTCGCTAAGTAGTCTCATTTATTTTTTATAAAGAACCAGTATACACGAAAACATTAAACTTTCTTAGTGGTATGCGTACTGTTACATGGACCTTAACATGACCCCTTCCCGTGCACAATCGGCTGATATGTTAACAGTTAGCGTAATTTAAATAGACTGATTTCAAAAAATGCCTTTACTTACCTTAGTACCTATATTTGTATATTTCTGGACGCTTTTTTTACATTAAAAACAACACATCATTTTAAGCAATTTGGTGAGTTAGCCTAGTATAAAATGTTGGTGTCGGTTTGTCTGGCTGTACCTGAATAGTCGCCCGGTTACTTTTTCTTTGTGTACCCCGAATATCAAGAGTATGGACTAACGCGGGATTTTCTTTACCCCGAAGTCGAAAGTCGGGTTTTAGCGATATGTTCTTCAGTAAATAATGGTTTAAATCTGATTCTATTGTATTATTAAATTTCATAAAATCAAAGTTATTCAGTCAGCGGTGTATTTTTTGATATGTAAGCTTTGTTTAGAAATGTTTATTGTATTGAAGTAATAAAAGTAATTTTAAAAAAAAATATCACTTGCTTTTATTTATTACACGTTTGCCAATACCCTTAAACTCTCTCAAATAGGTAAGTGTGTATTTTATCTGTAATTGCATTTGTCTGGTAATATTTAGGATGTAATATAATGTAAAAATAATAAATCGAAAATTTTCACCGCACATGGCGCGTTTAATGACGCATCCCAACACCTACACTGTTTTTTTGTTTAAGTTTGAATCCATCATTTATTTAACCCTATTGAGTTTTTATCGTTTTTATTACTCTTAATCCAATGATAAATGGTGAGGAATATTAACAGTATGACAATCAAGAAAATAAATCCTGTTAGTAACATTGGTGTTACCACGAGTCCGCAATGGAAATAACAGGTATATCTGGGGAAAAAAAAAAACGGTCAGCTGTTTTTATATCTTCCGAAGTAAACAACAGTCTCGTTTAATTTATTGGCATAAAAACTTAAAATAAAAACATTTGATAGCTAATTTTATTAGTTGCAGGATGATGAAAATAACTAGATACTACCATCCAGAGTGTCGACGTAAGGTCTGCATTCCCGGAACTGTGTAAAGATTTTGTATTAATGTGCCACAAACACACCATTAGCGTTATTAAAAAAAAAAACCAAAAAAAGACCAATGCTCCACTTGCAGTCTTTACGGATAAGCTGATTCTGTTTGACAAGCGACATTGCAAGATAAGTATGACAAACACCAAAGAAGCAAAGACCGAGTACGTCAAGTTAAAAAAAAGAGAAGGTATTAAATATTCCACAATCTGCAGTTGGAATATTTCATTATAGAGGAAATATTCTATTTAAACTTTACTATTTTTTATAAAAAGTCACTACTATGTCTGGCACCACACAATTGCAAAAAGAGGAGCAATAGAAATAGGAAGCTGGCTATGGCAATTTTTCTTAAGTGAGAAGGAAAGAGGTATTAAAAACATTTCTTCTTATTCAGATGGTGTGCAGGACAGAACAAAAACAGATTTATATTTGCTTTATACATTTTTGCTTCTTAGAAACTTCTAATAAATTTAATACATAGGTTTTTCGAAACAGGCCATGGCCAGAGTGAAGGCGATTCCATGTACGGGTTGTAGGCATGATATACACCCGAACAGATGTATGCAATCATTATGAATGCTAAAGTCAACGGCGAAAAATTATTGTGAAGGAAATGAGTATAAAGTGAGTTCTTTTCAGTGTGTTGATAAAAATTAAGAACTGGGCAAATAATTAAGAAGGAAATAATTTGGTCTAAGGTAATGTTTTACATTCATAGCCATCGATTTCTACGCTTTCAATATCATTTTTATGTTGAGTATTCTCAAATTAATGTCGAACAGTGTAAATACTACAAAAGATGTGAGATTTTCAATTGAGTCGCTTATAGGGAACCTTTGCCACTAAGTAAGGCTTTACACGACGACCTTATGAGCTTGTGTAGATCGGAAGCGATCCCCGTTTTCTATCATGCCTTCTACGAATCTCTGACTTATGACAGTAGTAATTCTGAAGCCATAGATTTATTGGTAATGAAATCAGGACGACTAAATTTTTCTTGTGCATTTTAAGTCGTGAAATCTGATTACCATAACTTTATTTTATTTGCGTAACCAGAATAATAGCTCTAAGTTTTACTGTCTCGTCATTGATATCCCGTATGAACGAGAAATAAAATGGTAAGATACTATATTTTTTTATGGTTTAGCGTGGTAACCGCTATACGTGTCAGGCGGACTACTCACCGGCTTACCCAGCGGAGAAATACACGAGATTACCTCAGGGCGCCTTGTCGAAAACAGAAGGGTGTGCGTGTGGCACTAAGGACTCCTCAGAGAAAGCAAGTTACTCGTCGAATCAAAGGTGACGGGA
>CADEBD010000876.1:0-11713 GCA_902825455.1 Arctia plantaginis | reverse complement strand
GTCCAAGGAAAAAAACCCCAGGGACTGCCATTTGGGGGCCACACCCCCCCAACCCCCGCCCAAAAGGGGGAAAGTTTTGTTTGGGAAAAAAAAAAAAAAATTTTTTTTTTACAAACGTATAAAAAAATTCAAGACAACTATGAAAAATTACACCTTTTTAGAAAACCCTTTTATATACATTAAAAAGGGCCAAACGTTGTCGCAGGGGAAAAACCAATATCTTCGCAGTTAATTGACCCCAAATCTCTTTGGGAACATACAAAATTACCTCACGTCATCCCTAATTTTGGTACCTTTTTTTTTTTTTAAAAAAAAAAGTCCCACGGGCAATGTGAAACGTTTTTGTGAATAACTCCCCAATGGTTGGGGCAAAAATTTTTATTTACCATACAAAATTTAACGACGTCATACACAAAATCTCTGTTAAACTAAAAAAAAGAATTCGAACTACCCGCGGGGGAACGCCACTTTATTGTGGGCACGGCAGTGCTCCCCCAACGAGCAAAAAAGGGGCACGGCTGTACCATCCTTTTTCAAAAGCAGTTCAACCCTTTTCGCCCCCCTAAACTTGTTGTGGATAAAATTAGAACCCTTAAATTTTTCATAACCAATCGGCATTGTAAAAAAACCGTATTTTCAAATTTCATTCAATTGATAGGTGATATGATGAGCAATTTTTAAATTAAATAGTCAAAATTTCTAATTTTGTCACTCCTGACGGGTTCCCCATAAAACTCTAAGGCACTTCTAGCAACATGAAGTCCGAAGGGGTTTAGCTTAATTAAAGGGAAAAATGAAATATTTGTTTTTTGGGTCTGTTTTATAGATACCCCAACGGAAAAATTTTGAAACCCCCCCAAAAAAATGTTTGGTTAAAATTTACATTTGCATTTAAAATAAACCTGTATACGTGATTATGAATGATATGATTGCCAAATAAAGTATTATATTTAAAACATAAAAATTTAATTTGTTTTGGGTACTATAGATTTGTTGGTTTACTAATTACTTAAACTTAATTAAGACAGAAGTCCCTTAAGTGGGGACTTAATAAAGAAACCGACTTGGTTTTACATGGTCTCACAACTTTTTCGGAGAAGAATGATTTGCGGGACTTGGTTTTTTTTAAAAGTTTTGTTTTCAAAATCCAAGTCAAAAATTGAACAAAAAATGACCTTGCAGCCGTCATTTTAAATGCAATGGGTTTTATGAACAAAAATCGAAAACTTATAGGTGAGATTTCTAGGCACTCCGAACAGCGACAGACGCTCGGCGTATGAGCGCGGCTGCCGTGCTTCACTATAAATATGTAAATGTATTTAAAAGAAATTACAACATAAGTTTAAAACAGAGGTTAACTTAAACTAATGTACGGCATCACTGCCACTCAAATTTTTTAAATGAAAAAATTACTTAACCCATTATTTTCTATAAAATTAAATACATATAGAGATTATTTACATTTTTAAAACTCATACTGCTAATAAATGTCTTAAAAAAAAACTTTTTGTGTGTATCCCTGCGTTTCGCGTAAGCCCAAAAGGTTGCCTGGAAAAAAGAACCCCTTACTGTAGGGGACGGGAATGTAAAGCCGGGGAAAATGTGGAAGATCTCACCTATTATTATTCATTATTTATCATATACGAAAACCCAGAACAAAAGTGAAGAGATAGCGAGGTTATGAAATGTAAAAAAAACTTTTTTTGTCTATTTTAAAATCAACATTTAACATGAAACTTTGAAAAGGGCTGCCGCGCGTTGGGTCCCGCGTTTACAAAAGTTGACAAAAAAAAGTGTTCGAATGAACATTTCCCTACGCTCTGTTGGCGCAAAAACCCGAGTTTTGGCACCGATTAATAATTGCAAAAAAGAAAATTTTGTTTCACCAAACCCCACGTTCCCCTCAGGGTTTGGGGGGGGGAAAACCACAAAGGTTTAAAAACTTTAACCCCTTTTTCAAATTGCCGTAAAAATTGTAAGGGAGGATTTTCGTTTATAAGGGAATAAAAGGAACATTTTTTAAAAAAAACCGGGAATTTGGGGCTTTTTCGGATGGGGAACCCCGGGGGAAAAAGTGTAAGGGTTCAGGGCTTTTAAAAAAAATGGGGTCTTGCACTTTGTTATCCGGGTTTTTTGCCCCCACCCCAAAAAATAAATTAATATTTAGGTCATTGGGGCGGGATATTTGGGGGTCCCGTTAAAGGGTGTTCCTTTTACATTTTTTCCTCCCTTAAAAGAAAACAAAAAATTTCTCATTTTAACCCTTTTTTTTATTTTTGTCCGTTTTCTTCCTGTTGGTGTATCCTTTTTTTTCTTTTTCCCCGGGGCAAGGGGGAATGGTTTACTTTTTTAATTTTTTTTGATTAATTTCCCCGGGGGCCCAAAAAGTTTAATTTTTCTGGGACTTTTCCCATTTAAAATGGGGTTTTCGTTACGCTTAAACTGGGTTTTTAAAGGGGTTTCTGGGGCGTTTGGGTTTGGGGTTAGTCCCAAAAAAAACACCCTCGAAATTTTTTAATGAGGGGTTTTTTCGAAAAACCCTCCGAAAAATTTTAAAAAAATTTTTTTTTTCCGTTTTGGGTAAACCTAATTTTTTTTAAATTTTTGTTCTATCGCAGAAGGTTTTTGGATTTAAGTCCCCAGGGCCCCAGCCCGCAAAAAAATGTTTTGGATTTAAAAAGGGGTTATTTCGAAAAATCAAAAAATAAAATTTAAAAAAAAAAGATTTTCAAATCCCAGTTTTTTTCTAGAAAGAATTATTGAATGGAAAATTTGCGGACCCTTAAAGTCCCCAAGGGGTTTTTTCCCCGGGGGAAATCAAAGCTAAGGGGTTTTGTTTTTATTTAAAAAATTTAAAATTTCCCTAAAAACTTTTTTAAATTTTTTCGGTTAAGGAAGGGGAAAAATTAAAAAAAAAAGAGGTTTTTTAAAAAAAAAAATTTATTTGGGGGTTTGTTTCGCATTTAAAATATAGAAAAAATTAAATTTTAAAAAAAAATTTTTCCTAAAAATGAATAATTTTTAAAGAAATTTTCTTTTTAATTTAAAAAAATTTACCCCTATCCCAAAAAATTATATCTTAAAAACTTTTTTAATTAATTTTAATTATAAAATTTTTTTTTTTTTTTTTTTTTTTTTTATTTTTTTTTTTATCCTTTTCCCATCAGGAAAACCCACCTTAAATTATTATTTTTTTTCTAAAGTTTTCCCTTTTTTATTTTAAAATTTTTACTAAATTTTTTTTATTTAATTTTACTTTTAATTTTTTAATAAATTTTTTTAAAAATATTTTTAAAATTTTTTATAAATACTATATATTTTTTACTATAAATTTTACTGCTATTTTTTTTTTATGCATTTTTTTATTATAAATATTTTATCTTTTATCTATATCTAGTTTACACTAACCCCTGGGGGATTATAAAATTTTTTTTGCACGAATTTTTTTCTGTTATATTTTATTTAAATTTTTTACTATACCTGTTTTTATTATACTAATTTTACGTAGTACTGTTTTTTACTTACAATTTTACTATACATATTTTTATACATTTTTTTAATAATATTTTTACTATACATATATTTTTACATAATTTTTACTCATATTTTTTATTTAGCATATTTTTATTTTAAAAATTTTTTATCTTTTTATCTTTATCTGTTACACTACCCCCCCCCCTTGGGGGGTTACATTTTTTTACTACAGTTTTTTTGACGTGACAACGTCTTATAAATTGGTTTCCCGGGACCTTCAAGAAACGCGTTACGCTCCGCTCACGTTTGCGCCCCCCAAAATAAGCGAGTGAGAGGCACGCGTCCTTCCACTTCGTATTTATGTTTAAAGGTAAAAAAAAAATTTTGTTAAATAAAATTCATGCGAGTTCTTTGTTAAATTAATTTTTTAAAATATAATTCTTGTTAAATAAATTTTTTAAAAATTGTTACATATTTCACCTTCTTCACTATACAATGAATATTCACTTTAAAATTTTTACCACCAAAAATCGTTGTCAGAAAAAATTTTCGCCCGTATCCCGACTTTAAGGAAACCCAAATTTTTTTTACTGTATATTTTTAGTATACATATTTTTAATTTAAACCCATTTTTTTTATCATAATTTTTCTTACTTTTTTTATATACAATTTTTTAAAATTTATATTTTACTATACATATTTTTAATATTTATATTTACTATACAATTTTTTACTATACATATTTTACTATATTTATTTTTTTATGCATATTTTTACTATAATATTTTCGTATTAAAACATACGCTTTTTAAAAATTTATTTTTCCCGTCATTTCATGGGGGACTTATGGCTGAGTTTCAACTTATAATAATTTCTATATTTTTTTTATATCTACATTTTTTCTATTCATCTTTATTTCCCTTGCTACTTGGTATAACTCTTTAAACGTGATCTAGCTTTTACAAGACACAGTTCTTTTATTTACATCTTTTTTAGTCTTTAAAAAGGTTTTTTTTACTTTCTTTTTCTATTCTTTAGTTAAAAATATTATGTTTTATTTTATTTGTTCGTTTTGAAAAGGAGGTTGGGTTTGGGTTCGGCCGGGCGACCCTCCTCGGAGGATGTCCCGATGCGTCATGGAGAGACTGGGTGCACCGCGGACACCATCAGAGTGGGCACCGCCGTCCGGCCCGGGGAGGCCTTCGGTGGGTGTGGGGGAGTTTCCCCGTGGCGTGGGCCAAAAAGCACTGGGCACGCGGAAGCATTCTCGCGGCTTCGTGAATCCCAGAATCACGGTTCTTGCCGCGAGGCCGTGGGGTGCTTAAAGGCCCTACCCGGGAACACTGCACCAAGGCGAGAGCTTTTTTTGACTGCAGCGGATTAGGCTTCCGCTGGGGTCAACCCGGGCCAAGGCGGCAGATGCTCTGCCCCCCCCCACTCCCCGGTGTGTGAGGGGGGCAAAAGCCCGCCAATCACAGATGGGGCAGGGGGGGCTGCAAGCCCCCCCCGCGCTTCCGGCAAACGCCGGGGCTAGCCCCCCACCCGGGGCTACCCCCGACTTTCAATTTTGCGTCGACGCCGACCCCCGGAGGGGTTGTAGAGACGATCCGAAATGGTCAACCCCAACCCCTGGTCCGACGAATCAAACCCCCTGTGCTGCGGGCAGGATCTTTTCCCTCAAACCATGGCACAGGGGTCGATAGGGGGTTCCCGTAGTCGGGGGCCCCACTTTGTTCCTCCCGTAAAAACGGATGGGTAAACCGGGGACGGCTCCGTGGCAGTCGTGGGCCTCCACGGCGGTCTTCCCCCCCCTTGTCGCTAAAAAGGGACTGGATATGTTCCCCCGATTGGGGGGGGAACCCCAAATTTATGGTGTATATTTCCCCCCCAACCGGGAGTTTGAACGACTTCGAGGTCTTCCTTAAAAACGGGAGCCTCGATGCGGCGACTAGTGTCTGGGCACGTCCTCGTCTGGGGGACTTCAACGCAAAGTCCTTGCGGGGGGTTCCCCCTGCGACGGACGCCAGGGGCGAAGCCGTCGAGGTTTGGGCGGGCCCGGTGGGCCTCGTTTGCTGAACAGAGGCTCCACCAACACGTGCGTGGACAGCGGGGGGGGTCGATAGGGGACCTTCGTTTGCTCCCCCCGCAGTCCCCGCACGATAAGGAGTGTGTGCCCGGGAAGAGTCGAGACGCTCTCGGATCATTTGTACCCGATTCGAGCTCCCCCGGGCCCCCGGACCCCAGTAGGGGTCACGCGGGCGGGCCCTTCCGCTTCCCGGGGTGGCTGTCGCCAAGCTCACGGGGGACCTACTAGGGGAGGGGGGCCATTTTCACTTTGGCGTCCCGCGGGCCCCACCGGGAGGTCAAAAGGGGGGCTGGTCGCTTCGCCTGCGATTACGCAGTTTTTGCAGCGGCCATGCCCCGCGTTCGTGGTTTTTCGGCCTCCGGGGAAGGGGGTTTACTGGGGGGTCCCGGGATTTGGGCGGCCCTCCGTGCGGCCTGTGTAGTGCCCGGAGGTCCCTCACCGTATGGGCGACGCCCCGCGGGGTCGGTGAGGGGTGGCCGGCTTCATAGGAGTCCCGGAAGCTGGGAAAATCTGAGGGGCCCTCCCGCCCAAGGATCGTGTAGAGGAGTGCTGGAGGTTCGAGCGTGACCCCTGGGGTCGCCCTTATCGTGCGGTGCGTCAAAAGCTCCGCCGTCGGCCCCCCCCCTACGGAACTCTCCACCAGCCCCGCGGGAAAGTGGTCGGGGCCTTTCCCGCAGGGGGCGGAGCCACCCCCCCCGTCGAGGGCTCATCACCCGGGAAACGACAGGGGGCAGCGAGGTCGGTGTTCCCCCCGTCAGGGAACGGAGTTGGGGGCGGCTGTTCTACGGATTCGATCCAAGAACACCGCCCCGGGGCCGGCGGGGTTCCGCCCGAGGAGGGCCCCCCGAGCCCCTCGACTACATTCGGACCCCCTCGGGGGGGGTTTTGGGACCTAGCCTGGCGTCCGGACGCTTCCCGAGCGGGAAAAAGCGGAAGCTGGTCCTGCTGCAAAGCCGGGAAAGGGCCTGCCGAATCGGCGGGGCCTATGGGATCGGTTGCGGGACGAGGGGGGAAACTTTTTGAGGGGGTGCTCTCTGCCCGCCGTCCCCGGCACCCTTTGGGGGAGGTTGGCCCCGCTGTGGGGGCCCAAATTTGGTTTCCGAGAGGGGCGTTCGACGATCGATCCGTAAAGCGCCTTTGGGGGTGACCGAGGAGGCCCTGAGCTGCGGCGGGGTGGTGTTGGGGGTGTCCTTGGACATCGCCAACGCTTCAATAGTTGCCTTCAGCTGCATCAGGAAACGCTCCGCTACCACGGGGTGCCGAGTACCTGAGGCGGCTGGGGCAGACTATCTTAGGGCGAACCTCTGTACGAGGACCCCGGGTGGCGTCTTGAGACGCAGGGCCATTCGTGGGTGTTCCCCAGGGGTCGTCCTTGGACCCCTCCTGTGGAACATGGGTACACTGGGCCCACGAGGGCGTTCCCCCCCCGGGGGGGTGAAACCGCTACGCGGAGACACCTTGCTCACGGCCCGGGGGCTAACTTCCAGGAGGCGGCGCGCCTGGTGCCACGGGAGTTTTCCCCGGTGGTGGGCGCATTTTGGGGTTGGTTTGCGGGGCCCTGGATAGACGGGGGCCCTATTTCATGGGCCCCCGTCGTGGTCCCCCGCCGGCGCCTCAATCGGGGTCGGGTCGGTCCCGCCGTCCGGGGGCCCGATGAGGTACCTGGGGTTGGTCCAGACTTTTTGGGGCTCTCGACGAGCATTCCGACAGCTTGTCCCGAAACGGGGAGACTGCCTCCGCCCTAGGGCGATTTTGCCCAATTTGGGCGGGGCCAGGTTCCCACGAGGCGGCTGTACGCGGGGGTTTTCCGGGCCTGCGCTTATGGGGCACCGGTGTGGGGGGCGCTTGACGCCCCCAATAGGGCGCGCCTCTGGGGCCCCCCCCAGGATATTTTGGGGGTTAAGCCCTACGCGGATACCGCACGGTGTCCCCGGGCGGGTTGCGCCTTGGCCCGGGAAAACCCCGTGGATTTGGGGGCGGAAATGCTCGCCGATTTATCGGCGAGTGGCTGACTTCCGGGCGGAGAGCGGATTTTGCCCTCCGCCGAAACTGCGCGAGTGGCGCGAAGCCGCTCGCCGACCACTATGGTGAATGGTCGTTCCCGGGGGAATCCACGCGCTGGCTTTTGCCGCCCTGGAGGCTCTCCAGCCGGGCATCGCCCAGTGGGGAGGGGGCAGCAGGGACCCTTTTTCCCTTCCGGGGACGCAGGTGCTTTCCGGGCACGGTTGTTCGGAAGTACCTGTACTGGGCGCTAGGGGGAAAACGAGTCCCCGCCCGCCACCATTTCGACTGCGGTGAGGATTCGGCCCCGCACACGCGGCGGTTTTTCCCCGCATGGGCACGCAGCGCCGGGCCCCACTGCAGTCATCGGAGCGGGTCTCTCGTACCGGCCGTATTCCTCCATGGCCGGGAGCGACAGTTGTTTTACCGCGGGCGCAAAACCTTTTGCAGAGGGAAACTCGCAGAAAGGGGCGGCGGGGAAGGCCCGGGAGGACGACCTCCACCGGACCTGATCCCCGCCGGCGAACCGGGCGGCGGGGGCGCGCTCACCCGCGCCTCATGCCGCCCGAGTGTGGCCGCGGGGGGAGGGGTGGGGTTTTCCCCTCCCCCGCATTGGGTTTGGGCCCGCCCGAGGGGGCGGCGTCCGCGTGTGCCGGGCGCCGCCTAAAGGAGGGTCCACTGAGACGGCCCCGCCCGGGGGGGGCCGGCGCTGGAGGGTCCAGAGGGATCTACCGGACCCCTTTCCCAAAAATGGAAGCGAAAGGGGCCACCGTGTGGTTTTAGTCGGGTTTGAGCCCCACACACCGCCCTGCCGAAAGAGAGCCCGGCGGGGTACGGTCCGAGGGGGGTTTCCACACGTAAAAAAAAAAAAAAAAAAAAAAAAAAAATTTTTTATTTTTTTTTTTTTTTTTTTTTTTTTTTTTTTTATTCCCCCAATTTGGGGCCTTTTTCCCTATGTGACTTTTCCTTTCCGTTCTCGCTTTTTTGCCTCTCGCACTTTCAGCCCATACTGGTTCTTTTTTTACCCCCTTTCTCTTTTAGTTCTTTTAGGGGTGGGATTCCCCATTACAATCACTATCTATTCTACCCTTTAAAGCTAGTGGGGTTATAGTTAAATAAAATATTCTTCTTAATTTTCCCATTTTTTTTGTACAGTTTTTTAAATCTTACTTAGAGCCTTTTTTTTTTTCTTTAATTTAATTTTTTTCTTTAAACATTTAATTAACCTTTTTTTTTTTCCTTTACTTTTATATTTTAAAACTTTTTTTTTGGGTACAGTCCACTTAATACTTGAGCCTTTTCTTTTTATTATTTTACTTTTATTTTACTTATTTCTAATTTACTTTATTTTTTATGGTAAGTCCACTTTAGACTACCTACTTAACCCTTCCAAATTTTAAATTTTTTATGCTGAGATAATTACCATGTTTATGTAAAAAATTTTTACACCTTTGTTCTTTTTTTTTTATGATTTTTTTTTACCCTTTTGGCGCAGTAGTCCAAAATCTTTTCCCTATTTTTGCCCACAGTGGTCCCCACATTTAGCGCCCTTTTCTGCCCTACTCGTGTCGGTTGTATCGCCCTTTTGGTGCATGGGCACTCAAAGAGTATGTCGGGGACGTTTCTTGACCCCGGTCACGATCACGCCTTTCTCCTTCCCGGGGAAGCGATTCAGGTACTCGGAGAACCCGCCGGCCCTGCTTATTTGTGTCCTAAACTGGGGGCTTCATATTTCCTAACCACTCTTTTACCCGCATTGCGTCCGGGGGAACATTTTATTTACAATGCCGTTTTCCGCTTTGTACCTGTGACCATTCCTCAAGGGTTGCTTTCCCGAATGCCCCCCTTGAAAAATAACGGGCACGGTCTAATCGGGCCTGCGCTTGGAATTCCCCCGCCGCACCCTTTGCCAGCTCGTGGGCTCTCTCATTGCCCCCATCCTGCGTGGGTTTTTATCCAAAACAAAGTCCAGCTTTGTCTTGGAGAAATGCATTTTTAATATTTTTGGCTGTGCCCGTAGGGGAGGAGGGATCGAGGATTTCGAGTGTTTGGGAGCACCCTGGAGCCCGCTGTAATTTAAAACCCCTTTTCCGTCGTCCCGGGGGGGGGGTTTCCTTGTCCCTATTGAGTGTAGGATTCAGCGGGTACACGTACTGTTTCGAAGACGAGCTTTATGTCGCGACTTCAGTTCCGTTGGTCCACCCCGTTATTGCGGCCCCAAATTTTACCGGGGGTTTTTTTCTACCCTCGGGAAAAATTTTTTACTTCCGTTGTCGCTTGCAGGTATGTTTTGTGTCACGATTGGCTTATGTCGGGTTATTTTCTCAGCCGGGTCGGGCGCCACGGTCCGGGATACGTCCACACCCGATCCCCCGGTTTCCCATGGGGTCCCCTCTTACTCTCGTAGAAAAGCGGCCTCACAACCCGGGGATCGGGGGGAGGATTCCCGCCGCACTAAGGGTGATTCAGGATAGTGCGGGATTCTTTGCATAGCTTTTGAGCATTCCCCTTTTTATTTCTCCAGTTGCTTTCCCAACGCCCAATTTTTTGTGGCCCGGGGCCCAGGACTGGCTCCGTAAAGAAATAGGCCGATTGTCGACGTAATTTTTGGATACCTTGGGTGCAATCCCCAGCTGACCCTTGTGCCCTAGAAAATTTTTTATATACCCGCACCTTTCGCAACTCGCGACGTGGTTGTTGAAAGTCAAAATTTTGGGCGATTTTTGACTCCCAGTATTTTTTTCTCCTTAAACCCCCAAGTGCCCCCCCCCCATGCTAAGGCGGGGATGTCGTTTTGAGTTTTCTGGTGTTCATTCCCTTATTTTAGGGGTGCGAAGAAAATTTTTTTGGGCGTTGCCCCATTCACAACGCTTTCGGGGGCACATTGGCGCGTCTCTGGTTTTCGCCGCGTTTTTCCGTGGAAGCCCAACAGGATGTCGTCGGCAAAGGGCCTGGCAATACCCCCCCTCGGCTTCCAAGTTCTTAAAAAGTGACCCCAGAAAAAGGGTTCCCCAAAAGTTTGGGGCCACCTAGGACCCTTTTACAAAACCCCCTGCTGTGGTTTTTTTTGTGTCCCCCCCACGTATCGGACCTTTTACATCTTTGTGTAAGGTAACTTCTACCAATAGTCGGGGGGTTTAGGGCCTTCTCCTCACCAGCTACTTGATAGGGCCACCATGCATGTCGAATGCTCCCTCTATGTCCGAGTACTATGTGACAATAAGTTTGTCTTTTAGTTTTTCTGCGGATGTGTTGCATTAGTCGTAGAGGGGGTCTTCGGTGCTCTTTTGGGGGTAAACTTCTGGGGAGTACTACCGGGTGTAGTGATATTTTAGTCCCCGACTAGATTTTTTTTTAAAATTTTCCCTAATTAGCAAAAGGGGTATTTGGTCTGAAAGATTTTTGGGGGTGTTAATTATCCTTCCGGGTTTTTTTCAAGACCACGCAGTTGCTTCTTTTCCCGCCTTGGGGGGCAGTGCAGGGCCAAACTTTGTTAAGAGCAGTAGGGGGTCGCCGGGGCTCTCTTATGGCGTGTCTGCTATGTCTGCGTAAACCCCTCCGCTCCGGAGCCTGGGTAAAGTGCCTATAAAAATTTTTCCCCCCCCCCGGGTCCCAATCCTTCCCGCTCTCCCTCGGAATCCTCCGCCCGGTAGATTTTAAAAATTCCCGAATTCCCCCTCCCAACCCCCCCCTTTCCTGTTTAACCAAAATCTTTCCACCCCCCTTGTTTGAGCGTTTTTGTTGTTTTTTCATACTTCCTTCTTTCCAGGTACTCCCTACCCCTTAGCCCTTCGCACCGGGCGGACAACGTATCCTGTTCTTTAAGGTGGCGACGCTTTCTTTATTTTGTCAAAACCCCCGGGCCCCACGGCATGGGAATAATTTTTTATTTTTAATTTTTTGGAAGTTTTCTCGCAAATTTTTGATATTTTTCCCAAAATTTATTAAAGATTGACTCTAGTTTTTTCTTTATTTTTTATATTATTTTTTTTTTTTAAATTTGGTTGTTATTTTTTAATTGTCGCATTTCGTATGAAAAATTGCTCCAATTTACTCTTTTGTTTTGTTATTCTTGTTTTCTTTTTAAATTTTTATTCCCTTGGGGTTTTCAAAACTGATGCAATTTCCCGCCGTTGTGGGCGGAGCTGGTAA
>CADEBD010000875.1:0-11672 GCA_902825455.1 Arctia plantaginis | reverse complement strand
TTCAGGAAGTCTTTTTGGAAAGAAAAAACCAAATGTGTGTTTAAACTTTTTGAAAATTTAAAAAATGGGGGAAATACTCTTTAAAAAACCCCAAAAAAAAAAATTATCGGAGAAAAAACTTTGAAAAAAAAACCCCTTTTTTTTATGAAAATTTTTATTTTCGAAAACAATTAAAAGAAAACATTGAAATAAAATAGTGTTAAAATTATTTTTTTTTTTTTTTTTTTTAAAACCAATTGTCAATTTAAACCGAAGATTGGCCACGATGCAACGCCCAAGCCATTATCGATACCAATGCTTTAAAGGCTGCGGGTTTTACTGTCCGGTGGGACGTGTTAAAATGCAAGGTCTACAAAACCGAACCGGTAAATTGACAAAAAAATCCATAATTTCGACCGCCACGCCACAATGTTTAAAGAAAACAAGAGTAAAATGTCTGAAAATAGGTTTGCAACTTTTTAATATAGGGTTTTATGTTTACTTTGGGGTTGGGTTGGTTCGCTCTCTTTTATGCTACATGCGTAATGCTTACCGTAAAATCTTTGTTTTTTATACTGAGGAGATTAAATATGAATAAAGGACAAAGGTGTGAGCATATTGTTTTTTTTTTTCGTGGGAGTTGACTTACCTGGGGGATTTTGGCGTTGCGATTTCATCCCGCTTAAGTACTTTAAGTGTGGGAATTTAAAAAAAATACTAAAAAAAGGGTTATCAAAAATAAAGAACAAATCATCCCAGTAGTAAGATTTAAATGCTTTTAGAACATTTGACCTATAAACTTAATATTTTTTTATTTTCCTGTGTACCTTAAATAATATGCCCTTTAAACCCAAACCTAATTTTTCAAAATTTTTTTAATTTTCGGGAAATTTAATTTTTTTTTTTATTGTTTTTTTATTATCTGTTACATTAGGAAGCTTTAAGAAATATTTTCATTAATAAAATAAGTATTACCATTCAAATTTACACACTTAAATTTTTTTGCAAAAAAAATACCAAAGGTACAACGGAAAAAATACAATATATTTAAATTTTTTTCAAAAGAAATGGTAAGTAAGTATTATTACATTTGGGATTTAGAGTCTATTTCAAAACTGTCACACCGAGGATTTGTCTAAAATGCCATTCAAGAGGTTGCAAGCTGTATATTTTCAAAGGGGGGTACACCTGAGCAACTTAACAACGGTTTTCAAAAGAGCGATTTTGACAGTTTTTTGTTTCAGATTTTATTGACAAAATGTTTAAAGCAGGAATTTTTGAAGTTTTTTAAAGAATTTAAAGCCAAAGATCGGTGTTAGTAGGACGTTTATCCTTTATTTGACAAAAACATTGCAATTATCGCGTAGAAATCTAATGATATTGATTAGAAAAGTATACTCTGTTTGACCACACGGTTTTTAGGGGAATCTTATTTTCCCGGGACAAAATGTGAAACGTATAAAAAGAATTATTTATTTTATTAAAGATTTTTCTAAAAGATCTTTCGAGAGTTTCGACTAGTTTCTGACCTAAGCGTTACTTGAGTGTGATACCCGGGGGTATCGAGGAGTTTCCCTTATTTCCCCGAAAAAAAGCTCCCCTCGAGTTCAGAGGTGTATTCGATAGAAGTATAGGGCCTTAAAAGAATTTTTGGGATTAAATTGAATTAAAAATTTCTTTTCTTTAAATATATTTTAACCAAAAACGAGTAGTAATGGCCCCAAGCCCAAAAAATTGTCTTCATTTCAATTTTCGTAAATACATACAAATATTTTTTTTATAAAGCTAACATTGAATATATAAAAAGCGATGAAAACAGGGGAAAATACATTTATAGAACCCCCATTTTTTGGTCTATTTTTAAAAATTATATTAATCAATTTAGATGAAAATACTACTTTAAAAATTTGGGGGGAAATTTTCAAAATCTTCTCAAAGCATTTATTTCTTTGAAACATATTTTTAAAAATGAAATGTATTTTATATTATAAGTATTGTAATATTAAATAGAACAAAAACAAATTAATAAGGAAGTAAATTGTGATATGTATTATAGAACAAGTTAATGGTGGCCTCTACATTATTGTATGATGTGCACATAATAGAAAAGGCTAGCTAGACAAGTATGGATGTTTTTACTCATTTTATTTTTGTTAAGTTGTTATAATTTAAAAAAATATTTTAAATTAATTGCTTTGACTAATTTTGTGCTCAGTAACTCCAAGATATAGGTACATTCTACAGGTATACCTATTTCTAAGGTACTGAAATGTATAAAAGAATATAGCATATAAGTAGAAGCAGAGAGAGATCTCCCGGAGTGTTTAAGCTTTCTAAAAAAAAGTACTATGATATACATACGTATAATGTTTACTAACCAAACGGTAATCAAAGCGATTAATGGGTATTAGTGTCGAGGGTGTCGTAAGAGCCAACTGAGGGAGCAAACTACGCAGGACAACAGCACTGCAAAGAGAAGGAAAACTTAAAACAAATCCTATACCAACTCGTCTGGCCAGCGTGGTATAAGTAGGCCCAAAATCTCCTTTCTAAGGAGAGGCCAGCAGTGGACTAATAAAAACTGTAGATAGTGATGATGCCATACCTTTGACCGACGTTTCACTAAGTGCACTCGCCGTGGTCACAGGCGGACTATCCGTCTGTGACAATGTCTACTATATCTATTATTCGTGTTGGTCAGCAGTAATTATAAACCTTACTGAGTCTTTTGTATTCAAGTCTTTAGAAAAATTATGGGCTCCAAGCTCATCATTTTTATACAGCCATTTTTCTATTAAACTGGCAGGTGAAAGCAGCCAAGAATAAATAAAAATAGTAAGATGCCACTCTTGTATTTCTATATTGTAAAGTTTAAGATAAAAGAATATTAGCTCAAACCAATTTTTTTTTCTCCAGGCAGGTATTAAAGAGGTATTTATATTTTTTCATTCTCTGTATTTACACAAGTGTACGTATTAGGAATGACGTCTAAACCGGGTATTTCTGAGCTGTTGTACCGGATGGGAAGTGCGACGGTTCGAGCGTGACTTGGAACCGTCGCACTTTCCCATCCGGTACAACCTGACCTGACCTGAATTAGAGACTGCCAGTGCCCACAACATGCCATTGACTACCATTTTAATTTCAATAATAGTTTTTCTGTTCCGCTAATTTAAGAAAAGTAAGTTTATTTTTACTTACACACCAGTACATAATAATTATTGAGGACCACCAGAAACCCTCTATTAAATATTTATTACAGAAATAATATCTAGATTTCAAGTTCGACCTGTAATACACATAATTTAATAATAAATACGCACTTATATTTTTCGTCAGCAAGAGGATATCGTACCACTTAGTCAAACCGATGTTACCAAGCAGTCGTTTTTAAAGCAGAAGCAGCGATCAAACGCCTATTCTGTGGCTGATTAATGACTACAATGAAAGAGATAAAAGAACCAGTAACAATAATTCATGTCACTATGTTTGTACACGTTCGATGTACAACAATGCACCACAGCAAAAGGGGTGATATTTAACTCAAAATCAATGCCAACCCATTGTATGCACACCGAGTCTGTCAGGAGGGGGAACTTTATGTCTTTTGCTTATACTAATAACACCACCCCTTAAAGGGTGGTTCCTTTCGGATAGGGAGCATCCAAACTTTGTATGTTAATATAAACACTCGTGTAGACTGCCTTGCGAACATCACAGAATTCAATGTACTAAAAGCGTTATTATTACATAAGCAGCCACACTGAAGGGTATTATTTTGTAAGGGCATTCGAGGTGTTCAGTAAACTGGTTTATATCGTATTCGAAACGTCTCTTTGTTATAATTATTATATTAGAACCGGTCAAGTATTACAAGTTCGTGTCTTTGTTATGTGCGATGTGTTATCCAATTACAACGTATCATTCCTTTCTGACAAATAATCAAAAGCACAAAGCATTTGTATGCACAAGCAAACCGCTTTCTTTCAGTATAAACATAATCGTGATCATAAAAAATACCTTGAAATTTGCCTTATTTTCATATCATGGCTAATATGTACCCAAAAGTTAGACTGATGAATTATTATGAATGATTTTAGAATTATTATTTTTTTTAATAAAATTTTGAAAAACAAGTATTACCCGTATACCATAAAAAGGCAAACGTGACTTCCTTCTGTACGTTTCTTATAATATTTTCATAGCTTTCTTCCTCTATTAGTCGAATTCGAATTGAACTGCGCTGCTTGTTTTAGTCTAAGAAAACTTTCTGGACCAGGAGCTTACATTTGGTTTTTAGTCGATTTAAATCAACCGTAAATTTGAGCGAAGCAAGGTGTAAACATTCAACTTAATTGTGATGCTACGGAGTAAAACGGATCCCCCTTATGCTTATGAAACAATAAACTTTCTTATCTTAACAATATTAATGAATTATATCTTAACCAGTATGCCCGCGACTTTGTCAACGTGGTAGACATCAGACATCAGACATCGCAGAGGATAATAAAAAAAAGTTTGTGTGCATTTTGAATATGGTTTACATCTTTTTGTCATTAGATTCTTATATAAATTTTGTTACTAAAGCTAAACCTAAAAACTAGTATATGACTATTCTAAAACGTGCAAGAGTAAATGTAAAAAAATAGGTAAAATCTAAATATTACAAATCCTTTTGCTAACGTCCTGAGCTAGGTGTGAGACCTGTGTTTCAGGCAGTCGCTTGACTTTGATGTTAGTTACAGGACGTTAATACGTTAAAGTTATAATAGATTAATAATGTTAATAAATAATAATACTGTTAACAATGAATAGTTACTACTACTACTACAAACATGATAATAGTTATATGGATAGGTAAAAAGAAGACACAAACTAAAGAGTGTTTACTGTGAGTTTCAAAATAGATACTACCAATAAAAACGAAGTTTCATATAAATTCTCAACCCCCCATCTTGCATCCATAGGGATAAAAAAATTAAAAAACTTTTCTTAGTGCACACCTAAGAGTACGTCACCTAAGGAACATTTGTGCAAAATTTTATGCATCTAGACCCAGCGGTTTCAGCTGTACGTTGATCGATCAGTCAGTCCATCAGTCTGTCAGTGCATTCTTTTATAGATATAGACAATGATACAATTGAACATCTTTGCTTGCTTAAAGATACAAATGTATACGGAAACAATTTAAAACTCACTTAAAACAAAAACACTTGACATACATCAACGTTAAAATCATCGAGCGAAAACTTGTAACTGACGCAAAATTGAGGCGTATGTATGAGAATATCCTTTGTTACAGCGTAAAACGGAAACTGGGTTTGTCTACATCGAATACAAAAATCTTTCTCGTCTCATGTAAATACAGAGCGGAACAAACTCCGAACGTAGCTGCGACGCCGAATTCGTAGTCAGGCTGATAGGAGAGCGTAGCGAGCAAGATTCACCGTTCACTTACACATGTCCGGGATGCGGGCGGCGGGGTGCGTCGCGACGCTGGGTGGACACGTGTCGTATAGCCTCCTCCTCTCTCCACATTCTTATCATAAGGATGTGCTAGTAGCGTCGTCAGTGTCGCGCCTTCACTACCCAACCGGCACCCACTTAAATTTGTATGCACATTATACATGAGGCGACGTGTCGACCGATCATCTTTATATTGCTGCCACTCCAACCCGAGACACTCTGTAAACACCACTAAGCCATAGGCCCGATTTGTCACTCAAGCCTATATATACTTGCCAACTTTATATTATTGAGTACCTACCGAAATCTTAGATTAATATAGCTCACAGGAGTTAAGGAAATTATGTGATTGTGACGAATGATTTATGTTAACTTCTTTAATAAGCTCAGGCTCAAGCTCGCCTGAGTATAAATGGGGGGGGGGTCCGGATATCGTAAAATAGCTGTTCCCGGATCTCTCCTATTTCAGGTGCAGAATAGCACACCGTGTAGTTTTGTTCGGTTCCATGCCAACACACCGCCCTGCCGCAAACCCTGGTGGGGTGACGGCCCGCGCAGTATTTAACACGTATAAAAAAGCTTTTGTCATTTTTCCTCTTTGGGTCAGTTTCAAATAAGTTTTCCTAAGAATTTACTTCTGTTTAGAAATTCCCAAGATGTTCTTAAAATTATACATTACCTACAAGTACTCATCGACTCGATATGTTAAGCTAATAGGTATACGGTATAAGAAATGACAAATAGCTAGTACTACTGATGCTTCAATCACCGAAGCCACTAGCTAACTGCACCTTTACAAAATTAAATAAAACTTTGATAAGATTTGATACAAAGATTTAATAGAAAGTGCTGTACTGCTAACTTCAACAAGAACGGTAGTCTTCTATGTAACCGCAATGGAGATCATAGAGTGTAATTATGAAACTTTGGCTACCGCAAGAAGAATACTACAGGTGACTTGACTGTAATTCTCCCAATAAATTGAATGTGAATTGTAATTTTTAATGAACCAAAAAGGGAAAATGTGGAACAGTTCCATTATCAACCCGGCTTCTCATTAGAACAGCTCCAAGACGATTATAGTTTGTGAGGAAGAACAGGTGTTAAGATGTGAGGGAGGATTATTCAACCAGGTGAGGTGAAGTTGGATAAATACTAATACTAAGCGAGAACTTCCATTATGCGATACATAATTATCAGGTCGTGTGTCCTCTTTCGTGTAAGTGGTACTTCGCCACAAAAGCCATGCAAATATGAATCTTATTTTCATTACGATACGACACTTATAGGAAGGTTAAAAACGATTTCTAAGATTTTGTTCATATAATAAGTTAGTACAAGTAAAGATACTAATGTATTACAAAGAAACGAATATAAAACAAACGAAATATAAACGATCCCAATCTTCATAATAAAATTATGAAACAGTTAAAATTATGTGCCTTTTCGGGATTAAAAAGAACCAATTTCAACTTGAATATGTGTCATCTAGTGCCTCCACGTAAGAGACACTACTGGCGTCCTCTGCTAGTGAGTAGGCTTTGCAAAGCTTAATTTTAGGACAGTGCAAGTGTTACCTAGATGTGACAAATGTTAGACCCCCTCATCGCAAAACACGCTTTGCAGCTACTAGTAATAAAAAGAAGTAAAAATACTTTACATCTCCTACATATTGCCAAAAGATATTTTTATATGCTGTTTTTCTATGGCAATAGTCGCACAATTGCCTAATTAAACTGTATACAAGTACATAAAATTAAGGGAAAATACACCTCTACTTGAGCAGGGATATCTAATATTAAGCCCTCTCGGAGCGTTTAGATTACCGATTCGCGGGTCATTGAATCCAAATTGAGCTCGGTTTTGTGAAATCCCTATTCTCCCTTTTTCATTTTTTACGAGTGTTGCTTTGGCACCAGGCTACTAATGAACTTTAGTTACCTACTCCAAAACGTAGATTTTTATGGGCATTAGCCACGGGGTTAGTAGCATATTGTTTAAAATAATCCTTTAAAAGTCCTCGTTAACTAAGGGTTCTTGTAATATATTTAACATAGATAGGCATTTAGCTTCCAACTTCCCGAAGTAGTTATTTCTAGGGCCTCGGTCTGGGTCACACTTATCATTTAGGTGGGTATGAAAAATAGATTTTGGCCGATTCTCAGACCTACCCGATATGCACCACAAAATTTCATAAAAATCGGTGCCACCGTTTCGCAGGAGTTTGGTAACAGACTCAGACACGAGAGTTCTATATATTAGACAATATATCTAACATTAAATAAAAGATAATCAACTTGTCAAAAACGTCAAAACTCATTTGACAATAATGTATCGTCGGAATACGATCCATGTTGAATATCCTATCAAAATTTAATTTTAAATGTAAGAAATCACATCAATGAATTTGAAAGGATTATTAAGCAATAGAATTTCTAATTGTTATTGAAAAGCACAATGCGATAGCCTTATAAAAGGATTATATGACAAACTTTATTGTTGACACCCCAAATTACGTATTCATTTTACGAGATTTCCTTTTCAAATGGGTTTTACAATATCAAAGATGTCTCAGTAGATTGTACGGGTGTTTGAGCCTCCATTGATAATCCTTCGCATCCTATCCGATTGAGTTGACAGGTCCGGACATCCACTGTGTATAAGTAATTTTCTGAAACGAGTAAGATACTTTATATTGATATTTCAGCCAAGACCTTAAATTACGATGAATGACTAATGGCCCAACTTTTTTTAGTAAGATTTATACTGGCAATAGTCGATAAGAATCAGTGAAACACGATATCTACAACTAGGATATAAGTATGTAGTATATTTGATTTACTTATGTGTTTGGTCGTTCTTCGTTTTTTGGATCACTATCACTCAAAACATAAGTAGGTAATAATTAATTCTGCCAAAAATCATTGTTTCACATTTTTTTGCATTTTACGTTACGTTGCCTACAAATATGGAACCAACTTGTATGCGATAAAACTTTCGTTGTAAACCAGGGATTCTCAAAGTGGTCGATGTCAACCCCTTGGGGTCGAAATTGGTTTCCAAAGGGTCGACATAAACGATAACTGATTTTGGGGGTCGACGAGGTTTAAAATGGATCCCTATTAATTAATGCAAGTTCTCATTTGAAACTTTCAAGATACTGTTTTTAGTTGTGTTACGTGATTTTAGAAAAGAGGTAGTTTGCCAAAATAGTTTGGGAATCCTGTTGTAAACGCTGCCGAATCGTTTAACCGATTTTCATATAAATCCTTTTTGCTCGGGATAAATAATAACATAGATTACCTTTAAAAAAATGTTACTGCGAGTAAAAATAAAAATACTTTTACGCAAGCGTACAAAGCTACGTGTTGAATACTTATTTCTGTATAGTAATCCGTAAACGGATAACGGGAGTAGACTTAGAGAGTTCAAGTATAAACTAAGAAATCATAACAGTCCAGCTAAGCTAAGTTCCTTTCTTCTCATAAAGCCTAATCAGCCCAACCCCTTGGAAACGGGTGGGTGTAGATCGGCACAGGCATATGATAGATTTTCGATACGTATAATTATTGCATTTAAGTATTTTGCTGCATAAGTATTTAATAAAACAGAGACTGTTGCTGTTGTATGTGTTGATCTATGACTTAAGAGTATACATAAGAGACGGTTTAAAACAATTTTTTTTTTAATTAAGATTTTTTGACTTTGAGCTAACTGTAAGTGTAACTATAAACGGAACGTCTAAATTTGATGCAGTTGCAGAAAAATCCTTTGCACTCGTTCCTTTCTATCTCGTGCCTCTTCTGCGCAATTTAAATTAATCTATTTTCCCTAGTAAGAAAATATCTAGTTTCCGATTAATTTTAAAATTAAGAATAGTTCTAAAACGCACCTGACTACTCAAAAACTCCACTTCCAATACATAGGCTGCCTATGCCTAACAGCCTATATATTCAGTAGTATTAGTGTAAATTATCTATAACATTCTATGTAATCGCAATTCAACCCTCTCTGGAGATAGAAGTTCAAGGCATTAAAGATTTACAGCCCATCAAATGATTGTAACTGTTTATTTATTATTCCAGCTTTCAATTCATCTGGTCAGCCACTCATAATAAAAATATTGTTGCATAGCATTCATCCGACTGTCAATTAAACGTGATGTTACAATTTATTACAATTTATTTAAAGTTCAACGGGCAGAGTGCGTAATGCAAGCGATTGTCAGGACACGACCGCATAAACGAATGGGACGGTTGTTGCCGACACATTTCCAGCGCCAGTTCCAAGGGGAACTTTTAATATTTTGTAGTCTGTTTCTAATTGCCCCAAATTTCATTCAATTAAAAATTTCAAGCCTTTTATTATATTTTAATGGAGAAATTGCGAGGGACGAATGAATGGAGATGTAATAAGTCGACTTAGTAGATTTGGTAAGGATCGGTTGCCACACGTAGCAGCGGAAGCGATTATAAAGAAGCTTTCAATCGAATTGGTTTAATTACATTTGAAATAAGTAAAATAATAAGTCCAGTTCTAAACGTTAAGTATGAAATCGAACTGCTTGCGTATTTTTTATGATATCAGGGCCAACGAGCCAACCGTTACCTGTTGGAACATTACTCCCATATAGACAATTATATTCTTGAACATTAAAGTAAACTGGAATAGGTGTCGCTTGGATAAGCCTGTATCATCTTCGTATTCAAAATCGTTTATTATTTATTATTAACTTTATGCACTTATGTACATCGGCAGACCTTATGCCCTTGTGATTCTCTACCAGCCAACCTTTGGATGGTGTAGAAATCTAGATAGGTAGATACACTGAGATTATTGTTGTAATAGTAGCTGTAAAATTTATATTTTAGTCCTTTTTTATCAAGTTTTCAACCAAAATTTCCAGGAAAAAATCCTATTGGAATACCGAATACAAAACACCAAATTTACTTAGCAGATTTTCTCGCCAATCGAATATTTCTCCTAAAACTTAAGTGAATGCTTACTTAAACCAATAGCATGATTCGATAATAAACCGCAAAATAAAAATTTAATCTTTGATTTGGTCTGGATATTTCTATGCATAATATTTACTCGTATATATTTACAAAAAAAAATATAGATGTATTTATATCAGTTGTCTAGTACCCATAATACAAGCTCTGCTTAGTTTGGGACTAGATGGCTTTGTGTAAGTGTTGTAGAATATTATTATTATTATATTATGTAAGTAGAACTCGAGTTGTTGCACGTACTCATCGACAGTAAACTATTAATAGATATACATCACATCACATCATCAGCCCTTTAATAGTCCACTGCTGGACATAGGCCTCTCCTTAGAAAGGAGGTTTTGGCCTACTATACCACGCTGGCCAGACGGGTTGGTATAGGGTTTGGGGTGCTGGCTAGAAAACCTCCTCGTGGTGCACCCTGGAAACGCTGGCGATGGTACGTTTCCTCCTTGTCCTCTTGGAGGAGAGGATTATCGCCAGCGGCCAATATTCTAGCAGAAGAGGCAGCCGTTCATCGGCTCTCGGGCAAGGCCTGGTCCCAGCAGGGTGGGCGTGTCTGCCGGTTTGCCCTGCTGGCTCTTCGCTCCTCGGAGCATGGAGGAGGAAACCCTCGGTAAAAAAACCTGATGCGGGGCCATGTAGGGGCCCACAGTTTCTCCGCTGATAGCGGTGGAGAAAGGAGGACGGGCTCGGCGTGTACTCACACTACCACCGAGCAGGCAGGGGGACGTAGTCTCCCTGTCAACCGTTGGCATATCGCAATCCCGAGAAGAGCGCTGTGGTTAAGTCTCGCGGCTTGCGGGGGGGAGGGTCTTTGGGTAACGCCCGGACCGCGAGGAAGATAACCTCTCTAAAAAATTCCCCGAATCCCGGTTCGGGGGTGGCAGGGGGTGCAGGTGATGGGAAATTCAGTCGCCCAGCGCACTCCAAGCGAGGTCCTGCGGACCCCCCGGTTGGGTTAAAAAAATTTGCTTCCGGGTTTAAAGGGGGATCTCTGCCCGGGTGGACCTTTTGTTCTCCCCACTCGTGGGGTTATTTTGGATGATTTGAATTTAAAACCCAAACAAAACGATCGGAAACAATCAAAAAACGGAACAAGGCAAGCAAAACGGAACTGCAACAAAGGGCAAGGGGAAGAAAAGGGAAAAGTGGGGCGAGGTTGTCCCCGAGGGTGAGGGGGCGTCAGGAACGCCAATCTCGATGGGGCCCCTC
>CADEBD010000874.1:0-12444 GCA_902825455.1 Arctia plantaginis | reverse complement strand
AGCGAATGGAACCCCTTATTTTGTGATACATTACTTATTAAAACTGATGATTTAACCGTAAAAAGGGGTTACATACTTTTTAACGAAATTTTGGAGCGCCGTAAATAAATGTGAGAGCCTCAGAATTTTTCCCAGTGAATGGTTTTTAAGGGGCCCTTTTTCAATTTTATATTCAATATGTAACCACCTTCAGAAAACATACACATTTAAGCAACAATTTTTGGGATCCCAAGTTCAAGAGTTTTTTTTTTTTGCCTAAAGTGACAAAAAAAAATTTTGTTGAAAAAGACAAATTTAAAAGGTTTTTTTATGAAGTCTACCTTCTTCAATGTCTCGTTACAAAACAGGAGTCCGTGAATGGTGATTATATACACCCACAGATGCTTTAGATGTCTTTTAGCTGCCTAAATCTCTTTGCTGGGGGCAAAGTTGCTAATCCCCGGGAAAGTAGAACATTTTTTATTTTGAAAAAAAATAAAATTTAGGCAATCGTTCTTCTGTCAGGTGTTTGGAAAAGAAACGCAACCAAAAACCCAAGTTTATTTTCTTTTTTACTTCAAAAATTTTAGGTTAGATCTGGAGATCTGGGGGTTTTTAAACTTTATAATCTTTTTTAAAAACATTTAAATATACACAGAAAATTTTCCAGCAAAAAAAAAACAAGAAATGTTTGATTTTCTTTAAATTCCCTTGAGATGAGCTCTCCCCTTCTTGCCCCCCAAATGGTGGGGCTATTCTCTGAAAGGTGAAGCCACCCCACCCTAAACATGTCGTGATTTTGTTTTTTTTGCTCAGGCCGGGCGAGCACTGCCCCAAGGACTCCTTGAAACCCTCACTAAAGTCCAATCTTTGTCCCAGCTGCTAAATTGAGGCTTGAGCGTCTTGTTTTTGGTGCAAGGCTAGCCGCAAAAAAACAGAAGTGAAATATTGTGCCACATAAGTAACTAAAATGTAAAAGCAAGCTTACCCCAGGTAGTTTTTCAATGGGGTATCGCAGGCATTTTTGTTAACCCCAAAATATGAGCCCCAGATAAACTTCCCGGAATTTATACTGAATGAGTGGAAAAACCCGTTGTTTTCTGCGTTTGCACAGTTCGAAATTTTCGACAAAGATCTGTAGTAGGATGAAGTATATTGAAGCCATCTTCGGATTTACTTCTATATGAGCTTAGGGGACCGTCGCTTGATGGCTCGGGCCCTTTTTGGTGGAAGCTTTTTTTTCTTCAAAGCTTTGGTTTGCTTTTTTGTCACAACGGGCCTGTCTCTGATTTTTTTTTTTTTTTTTAATGGTCTCTTGCCATTTTTTAGGAGACTCTGTATTTGTTTGGGAAAAAGGGCTCATTTGATTTTCCTTTTCAATACTTTAGGTTTGGTCACATTTTCAGATCAAGTGGGGAAAGACATTTTTGAGAGTTTTTAGTAGACTACTGATTTTTGTTCGTTGGGGTTTCCGTGCTCGCGTTTGTTCGGGCATTTCGGCCGAAAGTTGCATAGCCTGAGCTGCGTCGCTTTTTTCTTTTTCCTTCTTACAGTTTCTAATTCCATAACCCCTTCGATTCCTCATAGCTTTTCTAGATCACTATCAAAGTTTTCATTTTAATGTTAAAATAGGCTGTCGTGACTCACGCAGGCCCCCGTTTTTGGTGCCGGTTTTTGTAGTTTTGATAATTATTCTGGCCCCTCTCTAGTAAAAGGGAGTACTCTGTTTATAAAGGGCCATCGACATCGGATTGACGACGTTTGTAGGAAGCCCGTTTTTTGCGTAGGGGAGCTTTTGGTAATGTTATGCTGGAATTGTTTTGCGTTGGTAGAATTTTAGTATTGTGGGTACATATGACATCATGTTATTGAAAATTTCTCTGATTTTGAAATATATTGGGTTTGTTGAAGAGGGAAGCTTTTAAACAGCTGCGGGTTTTTAAGCGATTTTTGGATCAACTAGATTTTTTTGCACTGGGATGTTTACAGTATTATTGCCTGAGTTTACATTTATATTTTATTGGAAGCATGTTTGGTATTGGGAAAGGGTCTTTATCATGTACTATTGGTCGTTTTTTGTTGGAACGCCCAAAAGGGTTGTTGTGGGTACCCGCAACATTGTGCTGGTATTTTTTGTCACCACGCGGATATTGTGTTTTGGGGGTACGTGTTGGTTTTAAATTTTTATCCCAAAGTAGGGTTTTTTCTTCGACTTCTTTTGGTAAATTGTAACTCTATTTTTATTAGGTGGATCTTTGCATATATCCCATTTGATTACTAATGATTAGTATGGTTTTTTTTACATTACCACCCTAGACTTCAATCTTTTCTATTAGGAATATTCGCCATTGGATATTAGAATTAGATGGAGGACCATAAGATTCTTGCCCCGTAAGTATCCTGGGAAAAATTAGAGGTTTCTGGCCAAGGCATTTTATTCTATTCATTTGATTGCCAATTTGTTTTAGTTTTATTTTGTGATGCACTATTTTCTGTTAGTACAATATTCAATTAATTTTTTGGTTATTTGATACTTTATGTGATCATTTGATTCTGATTTCTGGTAAGTGTGTTGTGATGATTAAGCCCTTGATGTTTGCCCCTGTCATAAAATTTTTTTACATTGTGATCAGTTGTATTTGCGAACTCTCAAAAATATCTTGTCCCGTCATATTTTTTTCGGCTTGCTCCGTACATTTTAGTATTTATAACGCTTTAAATCATATTTTTTGTTGCTCGAATTATTACTTTCATTCATGCATTTATGTTGCCCGTACCCATATTCATGTTATTGGTATTCATATTTTAGCAATCCCCCATGGTATTCTGATTACTAGAAAACTGAGTGCTGTTATTGAGCAGACCCCTGGGAACTCGAATATCATTTTTTACCGGAAAGTTGGCTGTGTTTCATCATCGCTGTTCATGTTGGGGGGTTTTATTAACGATTTTCCTGTACTGTTTAGATTACTGTGCCTTTATTTTCATTTAATTCTTGGGAAAACAAGAAGAATTCCCCTGAGTTTAGGTATTCGAAGTTGTTTAATGTGTTAAAAAAGTTTTGCCCCCGTAAATTGAATGTGTCAATCTATTCCGGCAGTTTGAATTGTCCCATTGGTTTCCTAAAATTTAAAATTGGGGCGTTTCCCGACATTGATGCCAAAAGCATCTATATCCCCTGTTGTATTGTGCATTTGATTAGGGACAGTGATGCATATTTAAATGTTATTTTCAACATGCGTTCATTTTGGATCCCATAAAATTGGGCATTTGAGGTGAAGAAGGGCCAACATCCATCTGCCTTTTTTGTTTCATCGATTTGTTTGGTTAACAGCATGCTATTGTCCATCTGTCTTGGGTTATTTGATAGGTGATTCATTTTTTTGCTGGGTGATCTGTGGATTTGCTATTTTCCATAGCCCCCATTTGAATCATAGATGATTCATATTACTCGCGTGTGATTGCAGGCCTCCTCATCATTCGGTTTTTTTTGAGTTCATATTTTTCATTTGGGGTTGCATATGCATGTGTTTAGATGTTTAAAATCAGACCCTTTATGTTGTGTTGTTTTATGTTAAATAGAATTTATTGACGATTATGAGTTTTTACGTTTGGTGTATTTTTGTTGGATAACATATTTGTGATTATGGGTTTTGTTGCGAATTCATCATATTTTATGGAAAAAACGGTTCAATAGATTGGTTTAATGCTGTAATTTTATTTTATCCACTTGTCGATTGGCTGGATTGACCTTCTTTATGGATTTTATTGGGGTTTATAGGATTTCCTCATGCGCCTCATCTGAATGTTTACTTGTATGGGAATACTTGTGTTTTCATAAAAAAGGTCAATAGTTTTTGGTCTGCATATTTTTAACCCAGAAATGTGAATTTATCCTATTATTTTCGTTTTTGACAAGACAGTTCATATTTTGCATTGAGTATTTCCGAAAAAATTTAATACCTGCACTTGACCCGCGAGGTATTTTAGGCATCGAGCAATTTTATTTTGTTTTTGGGGGATGAAAACGTGTTTTGATTATCGCATTTGTGGACGCATTACATTATGAGGTATAATACTAATAGCAGGAGAGTTACTAATGTTTCCCCTCTCTGGCAATTATCATTTTGTGATGTTCATTGATTAGAAAAAACTATCCGTAGTATGTTTTGTGTCTGAGGTTTTCCCAAATTTTTGGAATGAGTTATAAATTTTTAGCGAGTGCTGGTGAGGGGAAGCCATATTTTTTGCGAGAAATTTAGATGGCCCCCTTCGTTTTGAAGGGGGGAAGCGTTTATTTTTCTAAGCTTTAAAGACGTATAGGTCAAAATTGCTGTTTAATTACTGACGTAGGGGTAAATGTTTCCCGCAGTAATTTGGGGAATTTCGTTTTTGGATGCGAATGCGTTTATGAATGATGGTGAATTTAGACTTCCCTCGGATGAGAAGATATTCATCTAATAAATTTCGGGGAATTTTATTTAAAAATTTGTGCCTTTTTTTATGGCCAGGGGGGAAACCTCCCGTGTTTCATTACCGTGTTTGAAGCATTAACCGGGTTTCTATTATCGGTTCCTGTCAAGAAATCCAATTTTTATCCCCATACCGGGATTTGTGGGGGTTTACCATTTGCCCCCAGGGGGAGGCGTTTTAATACTTTTGAAAAGACTTATAGTAGGTAAAATTTTGCAGAGTTTGAGTTATCTTCCCAAGTTACCCGATTCGAGACTTTGGGAATTTCTATTTGAGGTTATCTTTGATGGTGGGGGCCCAGCAATAGAACTGGGGAAAAAATTGGGTTGGATAGAGGTTTTGGGATTCCCATCGAAAATTTAAAATGTTGCTAAAATTTGGTACGGACTGCGAAATGGCCTTTTAACTGGTTCCCCGTCGACGAACAAGGGTTACTTTTGGGGGGGGGACAATGATCCCCGGCCCTTGGTTTTCGGCTTTTTTTTTTTTGTTTTTTTTTTGCCAAATTTTTTGTGATGTGTGGGAAACCCTTTTCCAAACCATGAATTTAAAGAAGTGATGGGGATTTTTTGTCTGTCTCCCCAGTAATAATGTAGCGGGTTTTGTGACCCCCAAACCCCTAATGACGAAACCCTTTTGAATCACCTTTGGTGTCTGTCTGTTCGTATTAATATTAGGAGAGGATTTATCGGGCACCCGGTTGAAAATTAAAATTTTAGGAACAAAAGTTTTCACGTTCTTGAGCAAACTTTTGGGTGACGCCCTGTACTTTTTGCAATTAACCATTTTAAAGGTTTGAAAGAAGATACAGAAAAGCCAACATTTCTCCCTTTTTTTAAGGGGAAAACTACATATCCTTTTGGGGCACCTACTTTTGGGTTTTCCTTTCTTACTTGTTTGGGGAATACCTGAGTTGGTTTTTTTTTTGGCCAAAAAGCTACTATTTGGCCCCCAAGTACTCGGCATAGCAGTAGATAAAAAAACTGCTAAAGGAAGAATCACAGTTTTTTAAAATATAGCTCCAAGCCATATTTAAACGGGGTTGGGGTCGCCCGTCAAGTAATGAAACCCCAAAAAAGGGGGGGGGGGTCGGAAACCATTTCTAGAGTAGGTTTTGAGCCAAGTAAAACTTGATCATTAAAAAATTTTGGGGCAATAATGTCCCTTGGGCCCTTTGGGGAAAATTTTTAGCCCCAAGGACCCAGATGAAAATAAGTGAAATTGCCTTGGGGTTTGTAAGGCTTTTTAACCCCCCTTTTTTTTTTTTTTTTTGGGATAATAGTTGTTGACCGTTGCCGATTCCACTTTGTGGTACAACTTTTCGCCTCCAGCTTTTTTGTAAGGGGTTTATTTTTTTGGCAGAAGTGGGGCAGTTTGCGATGTAAAGTTCCCTGGACCCCAATCCTTGAATTTGTACCCTTGGGGGAATTTTATGGGGGTTTCCCCCATTTTGGTGGTATTGCCTGAGGTAAACCGTAGGGCCTAGGACCTTGAGAAAAAATTTCTTGTTCTGTTTATGGCCACCTTGTGGTAATATAGTTTGCTCCTTTTTGGTATTGCTTGGGGCCCAAAAATTCCCAAAATTTCCCTTGTTCCCCAATAAAAAAGGGTTTCCCACCGCTGGGTACGGAAACCAGACCACCTGATTCTGTCTGCCTAAATTTTGGGAATGCCCGGGGAATAAATTCCACTTTGAGATATAAACTGCGTCGGTCCGTCTTAAAATCCCTTGTGGGCAATAGTAGCAATGTATTGCTTTTTTGGTTCTGCTGTTGGGGGACAAAGCTTCAAACAATCCCCAGACATTATGTTTTTTTTTTGCCCCCTGGTTGGACTATTATTGTTTGGTTTTTCCCTGTCGGTTTGTTTGTTTCCATTTGGTAAAACAGTTTTTCCGGGCCCCCCTAAGGGGGACGTTTGGGAGGGTTTGGGGTTGAATTTTTTCTCCACCCCTTAAAAAGTTTGCCTGTCTTTAATTTTGGTGGGTTTTTGGGCATAGGCGTCCTCTGCCTCGGTTAGTAGCTTGGAATAAGGGTTTTAGGTTTTGAAACTGATGCAGGTTGCTTTTTGGGGGAGGGGGACTTTTGCGGCCCCCCTTGGTAGTAATCAGGTTCCCTTAAATTTTTGGGGCCCCTAGGGCGACGGGCAATTTTTTTTGAGCTGTTTTTGCAGGTACAACTATAGTGGGATTCCCCTTTGAATTTTTGGGGGCCCGCATCTTTTGGTTTGGATGTTGTGAAAATTTTGAAGTTTTTCCCCCAATCCCCCTGTTTTGGGAATTCACACCCTTCCCAATTGATGATGCACTTGCCATATTGGGGAAAATTTCCCAAACTTAATTCTTTCCTTTGGATGTTTTGGGGGAAAGGGTTTTCCTTTTTTGATTAGAAGGTATTTTTAATACTTGGTTAGGGGTTTGAGGAATCCCCTTGAAAAACCACCAGAACCAAAAAGAAATTTGGGGGTCATTTTTGCATTTTCCTTTGGATTTTTTTGTTTTATTTGTGCCACCATTTACCGGCTTGACACAATTTTTTAAAAGGGCAGAATACTTGGGTTTGCTTTATTAACGGGGAGCCAGTTTTTTTCCCCCCCGGCAGAGCTCGTTTTCGGTGGGTAATAAGGGAAAAAAATTTGTGGGGGGGGGTTTTGGTGGTGATCGACAGCATTTCCCCTTTTTTAAAAAAAACCTTGCCCCCACATTTTTTTTGTCGGGTTTTTTATTTTGGCCCCGAAAAATTAAAATGCCTAAACCCCTTTTAATTCCTCCCGTTTTGGTTCAAAATTAAATTTTTTTTTGAAGGGACCTGGCAAATGGGGGGGGTTCCTAAAAATTTAAGTGCCCATTTTAAGAAATTTTTTGTTTTCGTGTAAATTTTACGTTCTCCCTAGCCGGGAAATTTTTTTTTCCCCTTTCAGCCTTTTACTGTATTCTCAGTGCCCACCTAACGACACCCCCGTAAAAAATAATCATCGGTTTTGAGCGAAGCCCCTTTGGGAAAAACCCATTCTGAAACCCTTTCCCCCCAGGGTTTTTTTTTCCCCGGGATTTTGGATTTACTTTCGCTTTCACTTTTTGCCCTTCATAATCAAAAAAAATTTAACCCCTTATCATATAAAATTTTTGTTTTATAGTACTTTGCATCTGTCACATTTTAAACGGGGTTTGCCTCCATTTGATTGGCCAAGGGGCTAGAAAACCGCCCAATCTAAGGAAAAATTCACCCCAAGTTTGGTTGTCCACTGACGAGTTGCCAGCAAAGGTTTACAGTGTAACTCTCATTTCCCATTCGCATCTTTAAAAAAATTGGTTTGTTTCCCCCTTTCGGGGTGAAATTATCTTTTCCAAGATAATTATTTCCCGGCACCATCTAATTTGGTTGATTGGGGAAAAAAGTCTTTTAAAACGTGTCGTGGGGATCCCGGGTTGGGGTAAACCCGAAAGTTATTTTCAGAGCCTAAACCCAATTTCCTCCCAGAACCATAAATTTTTTTTGGAAAAAAGGACTGCATTTTGGAATTTTTGGAAATGAAAATTCGTTTGACATCAGGGGAAAAAGCCTCATTTTTAACCTTTTGGGGTTTTTACTTGAAAAACCCCCTTGGTTTTGTTAGGTGATGTGTCCGTAGTTCATCCCCCAGAAGTGTGAGGACCCTTCATCCCCAAATAGCGCCCCCCTAGTGCAATTTTCTCAACTTTTCTTTCTTTTTGAAGTTTTAAATTTGGACTCCCCCCGTAGTTTTTTTTATTTTTTTCTGCAGTGTTACTTTTCTGGATAGGACCCCCCAAGTTTGCCATTTAACATTTAGATTTTTTCCCTATTTTGCACCTTTTGATTAAGAAAAATTTTAAAAAAAACTCGAAATCAAATTTTTTTAATTTTCCAAAACAAACTGACCTTTTTTGCCCCCCCTTCCCAAGTGGAAAAAAAAAGGTCTTGAAATTGGGGCCTTTGAAAAAGGGCTTTCAGATTTTTATTTCCCTTTTAAACTCTTTTACTCCCCCAGTTTCAAACCTTGAATTTAGTAACTAATCTTTTAAAAATTTTTTTTCCCGAAAATCAGACTTATCCATTACTTTTACCCATCCTGATTGGGCCCCCCATCCCCCAAAAGGTTAAAACTCTTTTTCCCCCAGGCCGGGAAAAAAATCTTGCATTAAATTTCCAAATCCAAAAGCCCAATAAATTGAGATCTTGAATTTTTGAAATTCTTTCATTCAAGGTGGGAAATAGATCCCCCCAAGTATTTTGAAGTTCTTCATCATTTTGGGCTGTTCTTGTTTGGGCAAAATTATCTATTAAAATGCTCCCACAACTTGCTTTACACCCTGGGATTTTTCCTATGTAATTTTTCCCAAAAACAAAGATAGGGTGATTTTATCACTTTTGAAGCATCAATACAGTTTTGCTTGACCCTTTTGTTTGAAAACTTTCACCCCCAAACCCTGGGTTTTTTAAGCCATTACTCTTTCTAAAAACTTTGAACGTCCATTGTATGGTAAACCCGTAATGTTCACACCATAGTAAAAAACCCCGGAAAAAAGGGTTTTTTCCGGGCCCAGTAAAAAGTTTGTTTTAAATGGTAAATTCCCAATTTTGGAAGGTTTTTTTTTACCCCGACCAAAAAAAGGCCCGAGTGCTTTTGGAAAAAGTCCTCCCCCATTTGGGAAAAACCTTCGTAACCTGACATTTGGAAGGCCCCCTTATTTTCCCAAACCCCTTTAAAGGAAAGCAGTGAGCCTAGAAATAAATTGTACTTTGGTTATTTTTAACTGTATCTTTTTTTCTTTTATAAAGGTTCTAAATTTTTATATTGGCCTTGTAAAGTTCAAAGGCCCCGCATTTTTTCCCGTAAACTTTTTTAGGGAAAACTTTTTTTAAACCATGAGAGGGGCCCCAAAAACACTCTCTTATAACCCAATGAAAGCAAAATTTTTTTCCCTTGCACAGGCATAATGATAGGTTTCACTACAGTTTTTTAGCACAGAAACCCAAAACACTTTAGCATTTTAAAACTTCACAAGCAGCACTTTTTAAAATTCATTTTCCCCCCCTTGAAAATTGCAGAATTTTACATTTTGGAGAGATCCATCAATTTCTTTCAAATACTTGAAAGACCATAGGCAAAAGTTGGAAATTTTTTTTTTTTCCCCAAAATCATTTTGCCCAAAATAAAGTAATTTTCCCTTTAAATAAGTGGAAAACCCCATCGGCCAGTAGCTTTAAAGGAGACAATATCCTTAAAATTTACAAACTGGAAAACCTCTAAAAGATCCTCTTCAAATCTGTCTCCATCTACCTCAAGTTTAGGTACTACTTGATCCATTGGACGCTCAATAGATTGTTCATTAGTTTTTACTTTATCTGAAATATCAATATCTTTCATTGATTCGGCATCCTCATGCTCACCCTCAACTTCCAAGTTAGGTTGAAGCAATTGTTTTCACAGTCAAAACCAAGGGAAAGTCTCAGAGAATAAGTCCTTGTAAATTGAACTAAGGTCATCATTTGTTGTCCTTTGGATAACATCTTTCATATCATGATTAAAATCTTTCAGGAGAAACATAGCCGTCACTGTTAACTCTTTTTTTGATATCAAGGAGTGATGGAGATATCACCCTATCTAAGTCATCGCTGTTGTCAACATCTGGTGAAGATCTTATAACAATGTGCTAATATCTTGCTCACTTCGAGCATTGTGGAAAGCTCTTCATTAGGTTCATCATCATCAGATATTGCTTCATATTTGTCATCATGTACAGTTGTAGGTAACATTGCCATTGCTTTTCTTGTTTTTGATTGCGGTGGATAGTTCTCATGACCTCAACACCAATGATGATTCGAATTCTGTCTTGGTCCCACACAGGCCAGTTGAAAAAACATATTTCTTTATTTGCATTAATGGTTCTTGTAGATTAACCACTTTATGGGTTGTGGGTGGAATATCCTCTTTCTCTATATTTACATCTTGTATCAAGGATGACTGCCACACATGTGGGGAAGTGGATTCATCAAATTTGTTTCTGGGAGAAATGATTATTCCGCCTGCCTCTAGCAGTGTTTCTATAAACTTTGGTTTCTGATGTCTTCATGGACACATCCACAACATCAAAGTGTAACTTTCTTATAGCTTGAGGCGACAGCAAACGATATGGTTATTTGGTACTGGGATATCTTGTGTGGGGTCAGTTTTAGTAATGCACAAGCTTTTTTGTTTTTAGCAAGTAATTTTAACAGATGAAGCAGCCGACCTTTCAGATGTTCTGTGAGCATCTTTCTCCATGGAGGATCGTTAGGCATGCATTTGCAGCATATGTATTCGATTGACGGCGGTAATGCTGACAGGAGCTGGTATCCTTCGCCACTGAGTCCTTCACAACTAGGCGTGCACCCATCTGCCGCAACAACCGCACTCCATCATCTAAAAAGAATGTAAGTATACATAATATAAATAGGTTATATAAATATAGAAGAATAGAAGCTACTCGCCGTAAACTAAAATCAGATCCTTTTATGTGACTGGGTATGGGTATATAACACCACTTACCTTGCTATCGAAATCATTGTCCCTGTAGCAAGCCTGGCAGAGAGGACAATAATTGCCTTTTGCCGCAGTTTGAAGCAAGGCCCACAGAACGGTAGGCTACCGACAAACTTGCTGACTCGGCTACTGTCACAGCTCTTGCATTTTAGACAGGCACTACAAATCTGTAAACAGAGAAGGACAGAGTTTTAAGAAAAAGTCTTTCATAATTATGTTTTTAATTTACCTTAATCATTCCACTTATTTTACCACCCTTGTGGAGTAGTTGCTAATTAAATATTAATTTAAAATAACCAGTGAATGCATTCTTGATTCTACAGTAATTTTGTAGATCTATCCTTCTTTTTTGACGTCGTTCAAAATTGTTTAATAAAGATTTTATATCGATTGTAATTATGTGATATGTGGATGTTATCTGTGGTGTTTAAAACAATAACACTTTTCAAAGCATTACTTACGTAAAATTGAAAATTTGAAATTTTTCTATGAAATATGGAAACGGATAAGGACTGCATCTCACCTGTGGCCAATCGCTACGGTGATCCGGCGGGGCAGCTGGCAGGCAGGCTGCGTGGTAATGGCGTGCGCAGGCGCGGCAGCGGAGCCGGGCAGCGCCGCGGGCGCACGCCGCACACGACACGCAGCGCGCGCACGTCAGCCGCCGCCCCGCCGCCTCCTCCGCGCACCCAACTGTGGGACACACTCGCAACACGAGGTACAACCAGCATCTGTATGCAGAAATAAATGTAGTGGTTAAAAAAAGAAATTGGCTGCAGTTCGTTCACTTCAAGGTTTTCTATCCCACAATTATTTCTTTTTTGGGATAAACAGTGAACTCATTTTTGTAAACCTGGGCCTCAATTCTGCGTTTTATGTTCACGGCCAAGCCACTGTCATACCACTGACAGGCTATTGAGATGCCATCGAGTGGCCATTGGCATCGGTATAAATATCGGTAGTCTACACTAACTCAGTGTCCTTTACAGTGGCAATGGAATGGCAGTGGCTTATCAGTGGGGATATCCAAAAAAATTGCCATATTTGGGAAAAAAAAATAAATCATTTCCTTATAATTTGATAGATGGCATCTCAATAGTGTGTCAGTAGCTTGGCGTGAACATAAAATAGCAGAATTGAGGCCCTGATAAGCTCTAGGGATGCAAATACGGCAATAGGACAAAAGATGATGCAAGTGTTTTTGAACTTTTATGCATAAGTCATTTATAAGTAATTGAAATTTGTTTTTTGAATATATAATTACTTATTTTGTTCATGTATGTACAATTTAGTGAAGAATTTTTGGAATATATGCAATTTCTACCTAAAATTCTCTTAAATTTTTCTCTCTCTCTCACCTTAAAATCTTTTTTTTTTTGCATTTTGTGCATTTGCATATCAATATTCAATAAATTTTTCAACCTTAAGCTGGGTCCACACTTGAAAAAA
>CADEBD010000873.1:0-13624 GCA_902825455.1 Arctia plantaginis | reverse complement strand
CAGCTAAAAATTACATCTGATGGAATTGTAGATCACGTAAAATAAGAATGTATAATCATCGTGTGTATATGTGGGGAAAAAAATATTTTGTACCCTTTTAAATACAAAATTTAATTGTCTGATTTTTCATCTAATACGTATTATCCAAAATTTTGGCCCAGGAAACTATTGTGTTCATCCACAAAACCCCCCTTTAAAACTTTAAATGAAAAATTTCATCCGACCCCCGTTTTTTTTCGAAAAAACCAAATCGGTTTACACTGGAATCCGATATTTTAAAAATAAACGTTTTCAAAGAAAAACCTTACTACACAAAATTACCAGATATTTCTCGAAACTAAGATCAATATCCGGAACACTGCTAATAATCATTTAATTTTTTGTTCTCCAACTTGGAATTCATCCCCTTAAAAACAAACCAATTTTTTAAATACAAATTTTAAACATAAAAAATACAATATACATTATGCTCGAGTAAAAAACAAAATAAGATTTCGCATTTTTCAATCATCTATAAGTTTTAAATATTATATTTAACAAAATTTTAAAATTTTTTAAAATTTTTTTTTCCTTTTTACGGGCTTAGCTTTTTTTTTTTTTACTACCCAAAAACTTAAGAGAACTCCAAAAAAAACCAGAACTCACCTAAAGCGAAAATAGCTTTTGAGTTACAAAAAACTTCGCCCAAGATTCTTCTTTAAAAAATGGTTTGCATTTTTTCAAACGTTTAAAAAGGTTTAACAACTTAAAAAAGCCTCGTTTTTAATTTTGCCCTCTGCATGGGAACGACGTATCTCATTTTGCGAGGGTTTAAATTAATCAAACACCCTTTAAGAATCCACTGCTAGACATAAAAACTTCTTTTTTCGAAAGAAGTATTAACTTACTATGCCACGCTGTCGACGGGTTGGATAGAAAGTTTTTTTTCATGTTTTCCTTTTCTTTTCAGTGCTATTGTTTAGCTAGTTTTCTCCCTTTTGACAGCAATTGCGACACTCCGGGGGTTTTAAAAGGGGTAAGTTGGTTTACTTTTTAAAAATGGTTTTTTACTTCAAACAAATAATATTTATGTAAAAAAAATTAATAGCCTAGCCCTTTTAAAGACCGTGTTTTTTTATTAAATTAAAAAAAAAACAATAGGGAACATTTAAAAACTTGCCATGTTTTTTTCTAGTTTTAAATCTAAAATTTAGATTATCATTTTTTAAAAATTACCTGATATCAAAATTTACTCAGTTAGACGGGGCTGTCCCGTATTAACCTTTTTTCCAGGTACATTCGTCCGTTTTAATCGGAGCACGCTCAAAAACGTATGTTAGCAGTGGACGATTTGAACAAAATCTTAAAACACACAGGTTTTTTAAAATTGCGTGCTCAAAGCCCTTCTTCTGAAATAAGCTTAAAAAAATAACACCTTTTAAAAAAATTCATTCGAACGTAAGAGGTCAATCTTTATGAAAATTTTCTTTCAGCCAAAAAGAACAAATTTTTTTACGAATAAGTTTTCTGCATCTTTTTGGGCAACCGGTAAGCTCCCCCCCCGACTTTTAAAATTTATCGTTTCTTTTAAACGCTATTCAATTTGCGAGTGCTTTATGCATTGAAAAATGATGGAGAACCTGAAAAATCGATTTAAAGGGGTTTTAACACCGAAGGGAAAATTTTTAAAAAAATAAAAAAAGCAGCTTTTGTCATCTAAGTCAAAAATTATTGATAATTTTACTAAAGCGAATAAAATCTTTAGTATTTAATAAATTAAAAGTGTTATAATCTCATTTGTAAATTTTCATTCAAATTGTTATCAAGGGAATAACACAAGAAAGTGAAATAGAACAAAAAAACTTTATTTTCAACATTTTAGTGCACCACACATGAAATAATACATCAATTAATGACCATTACAAAAAGGGGGCCTTTAACAAAATTTAAAAATTTTAAATTAAAAAATAAAAAGACGAATACATGGGAGTTTTGGTGTAAAAAATGTAAAAAATCATAAAAATTTATAAAACAAACAGATTTGATTTAAAAAAAAATAAAAAAAGAAAATGTTATTGATTATTGCTGTGATATCTAAAAAGATGAAAAACAAAAACATATTTTAAAAATTGTTCGGGCTTTCTGTCCTAAAACTTGTTTTTGGGTAAAACTTCAAATACTTGAATGATTCAGACTGTTGATATGTATTCAACAATTTTGCAAAATCAATATTTTAATGAAAAGCGTGTTTTGCTCAAGATCGAATCCAAAACAAAACAAACACACAATAACAAAAAACGAACATTAAAATAAATTGACAAAATTTTGATACTTATCGTATTTGTTTTCGTATTGGGAAAAGCTTTTCTATAATTTTTTTGTAGTATCAAGATAAAAAATCTTTTTAGTAAGAATACCTAGAAAAAATAAAAGATCGATTTGATAGCTTTTTTTTTTCTAAGTTTGTACCAAATTTTAGAGTGGGGGCCGTGGCCCAATATAACCCATAGGTTAAACACTAGCAAAGTTTTGCAATGCTGCCGGTAGTTATGGGTGGGACCATTCTAATACTTGAGACCCCCCCGGGGTTTGGGGAGTAAGTTAACTGTAGGTCCCGGGTTTCTAACGAAAAAAAAAAGCAAAGTAAACGGAAAACTGGAGTCCTAAAAAGTTTTAGCAAAAGTTTTTCTTCAAAAAAACTTCGCTGCGAAGGCGTACTGGGTTTTGCGATCGCCCCCGCCCCTCACTTGCGCTGAGTGCTGTGGGGCCCCAATGGGACACACTTTGTGTGTTCCACAAATTGTTTTTCTGAATCGGGGTGTTTCTTTGTGTCCGTTTCATGTATGTTTTTAAAAGTCCTCCTCGACACAGGATATATTCCTGTCCGTTCCTGTCCTGGGAGTTGTCCTTTTTTATAAACAAAAAGTAAGTAAGAAAATCGAAGTTTAGTGTGTCGTAGTAGACTTAAACCGGACCCCCGACCTAGTTTGGAAAAGGCTCAGAGGAAGGTGTACCAATTAGTAGAGTAGATCATTTGTGCTTAACCAGTTTACCCCCAGTCAGAATAACCTTGTCGTTACTACCGTTAGTAACGTGATTGCATGATAACAGATATATTTGTTTGAGAAAGGAACTTCTCTTTTTAAACTCGAAATCGTCTTTTAAAACCCTATGAAAGGAAAACCAAAATAGAAAAACCTTTTAAATCGACTAAAAATGGAGGTTTCCACTATCCGTATGATGTAAATACAGATATGTGTACCTACTATTTTTCGCATTTTTTTTTTAATAATTAACAAACTTTCTAGATTTGTTTTGGGGAAGTGACCCAAAGTCTTATAATTCGATGGGCCGGCTGCAGCCGAAAAAACATGACTCATGTGCGTTACCTCGCTCTGAGGCTTCATTTAAAGGGGTGAAATGCAAGCGAGAGCGCGGAAACGAGTGACAAAGAGACATCGGCCTCGCGTTCGCAGCGTTCGAAAATTCCCCTCTCCTACTTGAGTGGCGATGGGTTCCGCGTAGCCCGCTTCACTCGTTACAATAATACATTTTTGAAAATGCAACCATTTTCCCTCAGATTTTCTTTATGACGTTGTACTTCAACTATCTCAGTAAACCGACTTTAACAGACAACCGATTTTTTTCTATTCTTTAATTTAGAAATGCTTTTAACATTTTTAATACATTAGGTTTTTTATATTTAGTTTGTAGTTAGTTGAAGTCTATTTTTTGTTTAAATAAATTACTTTCAGTAAATAATTTTAAATTATTTTTTGAAAACCCAAATGGCGAGTTTTTTGGGGTTAATGGACTGCTATTCCAATGTTCGCGGGTTCGTTTCCCATGTCAAACATTTGTGTGCATGAACATTTAAGTTGATTTGGTCGGATGTTTCAGTATAATAATATGTATTAAAAAAAAAAAGTATATATGTTTTTATACAGTTGTCTTGTATCCATAGTACAAGCTCTGCTTAGTTTGGGAAGATGGCGTTTTTGGTGAATTGGTACAATATTATTTATTTGAATAGGTTAGCTTTTTGATAAAAAACCTTTTAAATCGACTGTGACTTTTCATTAAAACTTAGATATAATTAATAATTTCTTGTTTTTGTTTGCGCTAATCTTGGGGTCAAGTATAAAACCCCTTTTCCTTTAAATTAAATAAAAACCCCGTGAGTAAAATAATTATCTCAGTTCACTGAGTTTTAAATTTATTTTGTAGGCGCGTTTTGACCACTTTTTTTAATACGTCATTTACTTAGGGTATCCAGATTTTTTTGGGGAACTGCTATTCCTAAGAATATGGATAAATACCTGCCTCGGCGGTGCAGGTATGAAATGCGACTGCTGTCCTGAGGTTCGGGTTCGTTCGGGTTGGCCAAAGTTTTATATCTGCAAATATTTTTTTTGGAGTTTGGGGTGTTTTCTGTGAAAAATTATGTATTTACAAAAAAGAATTAAAACTTTTATCAGTAAATATAATTTACAAAGCACATCTCTGTTTTTTAAAACTGATGGCATTTGTTTCTGATGTCCAAAAATATTTTATTTTTATTCTCTTATATACATATTTTTTAATTTTTCAACACTTTAAAAAGATTTAAAAAAATCTTTTTTAAAAATAAAAAAATAGTAGATATCAAAAATCTCGTGAGAAAAACCCAAATTTTTTTTTTTTTTTTTTTTCAACTTTCACGAGATTCTCACAGGGGAACGGGATACAACAATCTTTGCGCGGCGCTCTAACGATCTATCCCAAATATCTGGTTTTGGGAAACAATATCCTGTCTGTGATAATAATCGCCCATACCCCTTTCGGGCCCGGCGACTAACTTGACTTCGTATGCAACAATTTTAAATATTTTTTTTTCTGGCTTTTATGTGACTAGTTTCCTTTTTTCGGGCGGCTAAAGGTTTGTTTATGTTTCTAAAGAATTTCAGTAAGTTTTATTGTTTTCTAAACATAAATATAGTCCCGAATTTTTTTATACGACTATTGGTGAGAAAAATTTTATTATTTACTAAAATTGGGTGGGGCGGTATCCTTTTTTTTAAAGATTTTTCTCTGGTATTGTTTTTTTTTAAGTTGTTTTTTTTCTTTTTTTAAATTTTGTTTGGGTGTGTCTTTTTTGGATGTCGGTTTGTTGCGAGTTCCCGGGATCCCGGGGGTACAAGTGAATTTCTAACCCCAACCGGAAAAAGACTTTGGCGAAGTGTCCCCCTGGGGATTTCACCCCGAAAAGGCAACCTAACGCTTTATTTTGGATTAATTTGGAAAATGTTCGCTCCTAGGTCGTAAAAACTGGGGGAGTAAATTACTGGGGGTTTATGTCCGGCCCACCGTTCCTTATCAAAAATTAATGTTTATTTAAGATCAGGGACCCGGATAAATGGGGAAAAAAAAACGGCGTTTGGTTTCCCAAACAAATTACCGGATGATAAAGTTAGAAAATAAAATCCTTGAAACGAAGCAAAATTAGCAAATTTTTTGAGGAAAAATGGAGGGTTCGAACCAAAAAAGGGTTTAAACTCCCGGGGCAAACTTAAGCTTCGCTACCACCTAAATCTGCCCGTGCCCGGTACTACTGAACGCGCGTTCCTAGCCTTTTGGTTTTTCCCTACCCCACACGGAACGCTTAGGGGACTATGCGACCTTCGTCAGAAAACAAAACAAGCTCTTAAACGTATAACCCGAGCGATGGGGGTTTCCCAAAATTGTAGCGTTAAAAAACCTCTAAGGCGGGCGCCCGTTTCGTTATAACGAAGGGCACTTAAAAAACTGGAAAATCTGTAGACCCCATTAATCAGCAGTTTACATTAAAAAAACCCAAAGGCCAAAACCCCCGTATATTGTAAAAGACAAACCCGGTTCTATGGAAGATCGTGTTTTCCCTAACAGTTTATCCCGTCGAATATAAAGGCAAATTAAAAAATTAAAGTGGAACGTTTTTTAAAGTAAACCCAAAATTGTTAGGCTCGAAAACTAGAAAATGGGCGTCAAGGGTAGGCTTAAAATTGGGGGCGGTTCGGAAAATCTAGCCAACAAAAATTTTAAACTTTATATAGACTGGGCCACTTTCGATTATAGACGATAAAATATTCGTTTAAATTGTCAGCAATTCGGTCATGTAAAAAATTTTGCACCTTTAAAAAACCCCTACTTGTGCTAATTGCGCCCCCGCCCCCGAAACGCGAGTTTGCCCAAAAAGACACCCCAAATTTTAAAGCCCACGTTGCACAGTGCAGGCGTTCAAAAAACCATTGACCATCGATGCGGCTCACACGACTGTCCCACATAAAAATTTAAAAACTGGCAGCTAATATTAAATAAAAATTATGAATATTTTTAATAAAGTTTTAAAAAAAAAAAAAAAAAAAAGTTTTATAGAGAAACTTCTAGAAGGATAATATTTCGATGGGCCAGTTAAATCTTCATAACGATAAAAAGCCACTCAAAATTAACCTTTTAAATTTTAAAACAAAAGTTAGACTTTTCCTTATACAAGCAAATCAGAGGCTCCCTTTGCGTCGTAATGTAGTACAGCTTGACTCCCTTTCGCAGGTGGGAATATGTTGCAAGTTCAAATTTTCGGTAACATTTTTGCGAAATCTTATGACGCCACTGCGCCTTGCTGAATCTCATCCTCACCTGAAAGGTTTACGTAGTGAGCTGCTATTTCCAAATATTCACATCCATTGATCCTCACTTACATCACTTACGTTACGTCTTGCAGTTCCTCGGGGGACATAAAAATCATTGGCATGTCAATGCGCCCCACTTCATTAGGGTATGGCAAGTTGCGTTAAACCCGCAGGGTTTTCGACGTTGTGGGGTTGAAGTTTTCATTGGGGAAATAAATCTTACTATTCCCCAAATCCCCCGATGCACCAAAATTTTTTGCAACCAATGGGTGGTCTTCTATTGCGTGACGCTTACGCGCGGCGACGTCCTCGATTCCGGATGGCGTGTCCTCCCGGACGATCCTGTAGTGATCACCGCTTGATCGGTACAAAGCATCCAAGGCTTGCAGGGGTCCCCCAAAGGGTCCTTTTAATTTTAGATAAAACTAAAGGGCGAACGGGCTTTGTTTGGGTTTACATTTTCAAATCATACCAAAGACTTCAGTCGCAGTATTTATCAGCTGAGGAAAGCGCAGAAATCTAAACAAAACTTTCACATACTGCGCTGATGTATCTATTTTGGGCGCGTACTATCATAACCTCGTAGATTGGGGGTGGGGAAAGTAGATTGTCGAACTACTAAAGTACCGGGAAAACTCGTAAAAATTAAACATTTTAAAAAAAACAAAGTAAAAGGAGATTGTACAATAATGCTTCATTGCTCTTAAATTCCAGTTTCCCATACAGGCTGCAGGGAAAAATGAAGGGAAACTTTAAATTTAGAAAATTTTTGATAGACCGATAGGGGGCCCCTGGGCACCTTTTTATCAGAAATTTTAAAGGGAAATGATCAACACCTTGCATACATACAGAACAAAATTAAAAACAGATATCCACAGGAGTGAAGAAAAAGCAAAAAAATCTTTTGAATCACTCGTACCTGACATCGGCCGGAAAAAGACATGTCATCACCGACGATCGGCAGTGGGCCCTCGAACCTCCCCTGTCTCCAAGTCTGATTTTCCATCTTTAGACGAATTTTTTTCGGTATCATTGATCCCTTGCCACAAACAAAGGGTTTGGGCGATGTAAAATTCTAACCCAAAATGATCAAAGAACTTTTAAACTTTGGGGGAACGATTTTCACTGTCTTTAAAAGTTGCATTGCTGAAGGGAAAATTTCCTCGTTATGGGGGGTGCGGTAATATTCATAATACCAAAAAGTGGCAACAAGCCACGGATGATCCTAAAAACCCCCCGACCAATCCATTGTTACCATCGTTAGGAAAATTTTAGAACGTTTGTATGCCCCCGGGTTTGCCAGGTGGAGTCAAAATTTATGATAGACAAAATTTGGGTTTTCTTGGGTAAACGACAACTGACGCTGTTATATCGGTTAGAAAATTTTTCACAAGTCAAAATTTCAAAACGTCGGGTATTTTTTTTAGATATTCGGCGCCTTCGATAACCATGGTGGGCCCCTGCTGTTGCTGAAATTAAAATCACGGGGGGGCTTTAAAAAAATTTTCCCTTATATCTTCGTACTTTTCACAAGGAACTACTAACTAAACTTGGTCTCATTCTGTGTCGAAGGCCTTACAATGGGTGTCCTCAGGGACGGTGTAGGTCCATACTTGGGGGAAAACGGCTTCGACATTTTTTTTGCGATACCAAAACCATCCGGGTGTTTTCTCTGAACGCGTATCTGATGACGGCTTATTACGGGTTTGGAAACTGATACAGGGGGGGGCTTTAGAATAGAAAAAAGATGTTTGAAACTTGAATCTCAAAAGGGGGGAACGTAAACGCTTAAATTTTGCACCCAAAAACCTTCCCGCTACTTTTTAAAGGGGAAAACCCCAAATCACGCCAAACATTTGATTTGACAATTTACTTGAAAAATGGCCTCATGTGTTACCTAGATTTGTTTTAGAAAGAAACTTTTCATTTTCGAACATATTAAAAAAAGTTTTAATGAAAAATCTAAAAAGAGTTTTGTGCATTTACAAGGGAAACAAATGCGACTGGGGTCTTCATTTTAAAACATTAAAATCATATACGGAGCTACTTATTTAGGTTTATGTGCTAGGTGCACCGAGGCCGATGGGCGCCCGAGGCGCTGTCCTCCCCAAACTGTTACAGGCCCCCGATTTCACTGATATCTTGTGCAGGCATATAGGGCGGTTGACCGAGGCTTTGGGGGGGGGGTTGGCGGTGTGCTTCCGGGCATCTCGAAATGCAAGACGTGCACCCTTCTATTCAAGACAACAAAACATGGGGAAAGCATTTTTTGGCGCGCGGGATCGCGGTAAAAAATTTCAAATTGCTTTTAACGCAGTCCGATGTCTATAATGACCTCATAGACAATGGGGAACAAGCTGGGGAATCATCCAGGGGGCCATCTTTACCCAAATTTTTTCCCTCTTTTTGCGAAAATTGTCGAGGACATGGCTTGAGGGGGATCATGGTCCCCCTCAATTTCTTTCGGGCATGGGAACTTTAAGAGCAAGCTTTTTTCATTTAAATTAGTGAGTACCCTTGTGTCCCAAAGCTCAAACCCTCTCCTAGAAAAGTCGCTCATCATATCCTTGGGAATGATCTTTTTGGGATAAAGAAAAGAATATAATGCTGAATACCTTGCGGGGCATCTGGGGCGGGATACTATGGGGATTTGTGTCAACTGGGTGAATTTCCGTGCGTTTAGGGGATTCTGCCCTACTATTTAGAAATCAAATATACTCACGTAGACCCTAAATTTTGTGGCCCTGGTTGCTTCCCCGTTAAAAGGGTGTATGCCCTTTTATTTCATTTTCTCCCGCTTTGCTAAGGAGGGGAAATGGATTTATTTTTTTCCAAATCCTCCAATTTTTTTCTGATTAAATTTTGTTGGGGTTCCAAACAGTTAATTTCTTCCGGGGGCTTCCCCAGTGTCATAACCGGGGTGTTCGTGGGTCCTGCTGTGGATCCTGGTGTACAGGGTTACAGTGGTGGGAGTGGGCGGGATTAAAAAAAAATAGATCGTCCATTCTCGAGAACGGGGTTCGGGCACATACCTGTAAGGCCCTCTAGATTCACAAGACCGTATTAAGGGCAAGCTACGCAGAAACGAGCCCCAACCGGAAAAAATAGTTGATTCGCCAGGAGGGTGATTATTATTATTATTGTTTGTTTTTTACAAATTTTTTGCATGCCCGTTTCGTTTATTTTTAAATACTGCCAAAAAAACAAAAAATTACAACCGGGTAGAAGAAATAGCATTTTAAAAAATACAAATTATTTCCAATGACGTAAATTTCGAATGTGTTTAATCATGTGCTCTTTATTTTTACTTTTTATTCCCTTTTTTTTTATTATTTATTATCTTTTTTTTACTATTTTTATTTATTACCTTTAGGACTCATCATACAAGTTGGGAATTTTTAAAAACCGGATTGAAAAAAGACTCGACTTGACTTATCTTATGTATTTAAACTACTATTCGTAAATGAGAAACATGAATACTCCGGTCAAAAATTAAAATTCATCGTGGCCTATGATGGCTTCTGATACTGTAAATATATTTTGATAAAAAAACGACGTATTGCTTTTTGCATCGCTATAAAAATCAAAACAAAAATAACTAACCTTTAAAAAGGACTTTATACGGGGAAATTAAATATAATCCCGACTAAGGATAAAAGGTTCTGAACACACACAAAACCCAAATAGCAATTAATTTTTTTAATTTTATGGGAAAATTTTAAGTATGTGTGCGTTTAATTTATAAACGCAAATTTGCTTTCTAATATCCAAATCGTGTTGTTGAATGGGGCTATTAAAATGTGGGGTTAAATAAATTTTTTTATGAAAAACATTCCTTAATTACTTTTAATATTATGGTAAAAGGGGGTATTATGTCCCCCCGACACCGCCCGGTCAGGAAACCTTGCAATAGCAAAAGGCTTTGATCTCGAAAATTTGACTGAACTTATCAAATGTCTTTGTTTTGGGGTTAAATTTTTTGATGCCATAAACAAAATATACCCGTTTTAATCCTATTTCCTCCAATAGGAACCTTTTTAAGGGTAGATTTAGCATACCAAACGCACCCGGGTTTTTAAAAACACATTTTATGTTTAAAACTTAAAACCCCGGGCCCGAATTTTATCAGCTCACCCCAAGTCTCCCCAAAACACAAAATTTTAAAAGTTTTTTTTTGACGTGGATCGCAAAGAGCAGACGATGACCTGATGGAAAAATGACTACCCCCGTTCTGAAGCCTTTCCTAAGGACCTGGCGCGTTTTTCCGCCGTCCTTTTAGGAAGGAGTCCTCTTTCTTAAAGGTTTTAGTATATCGGTTTTTGAAATTGGTTATGCACGGCAAAAGTATCTTACAGCGCTAGGGTGAAGTATCAATTTTCCAAGTGATGGGGATGAAAAACGTACCATGTTTGGGCCGATGAGGAAAAGTTGCGGTCTGTTTTTTTGTGAATTAATTATTAAATTAATGCCTCTCAAACCAAAAAAAAATGGCATAAAAAAAGGAAATGTGATTAGGGTAAAAAACAGGTTTTTTTTAAGTTAAAATTATGAATAAAACCTGTACTTGAAAACAAAAAGAAAAATTAAATAAGAAAGAAAAAAAAGATCTCGGTTTTAAAACGGCTTGTGTAAAAACAGTAGATAAAAAGATGATTTAAGGATCAAAAAAAAGTAAGCTATGGGGAATCAGGCCATTAATAAAAATGATTAAAAAATCATATACTGTCAGCATTGAAATATTATATCTAGAAAAATTATATAGTAAAAGTTTGTGTCCGGTGGTGACGGATTGAATACGGGACCCTATTCATCCCGTGGATGTCGTAAAACCGACAAGAAGAAAAGCAAACACTTCAAAAAAAAGGGAAACTTGACACAAACCCTATACCCACGTCTGGCCGGGTGCAAGTGGCCAAAACCTTTTTTTGAAAGAGGGGCCCAAGCAGGGGACTTTTAAAGACTGTTGATGATGATAAACGTTAGTGTAGTTAAAAATCTAGAAAAGGGGTTTTCACTTACGGGGTAAAAAAGGAACAAAAAGAATTGCTTAACACGGGGTTTTTTGTTGGCCGTGATATCCCTCCAGTTGAGCGGCCTATATTTCTGGCAAACCTTTATGGGTTTAAAAAAAGATATTCCCAATTTAAACCGAAACTCACATATCTAAAAGCGACTTAAAAAGAACATGAAAGAGGTATCGACGTATGCAGTAGAGATTTTTCTGGGGTATTGTTATGTTTTCTTCATGTATTAAAACTTTCCAGAACGTACGTAATAAATGAATTGCACATACAAAGAAAAGCATTTATTTTCTCTTTTTTAATCCAATTCATCGCTGGAATTTGTGCTTAAAACCTTTTTTTTTCTAAATAAAAAAAAAACATACTGTTGATACTTCATATTCGTTAGTTCCGTTTTACCCAAATTTTGTTTTTTTCTATCCCTACATGTAATCTATCAATTTTGAAATTTTAAAGTGATTTTAAAAAAAAATATCATCCATTTTTCGACAATCTTTAAAGCGGGAAAATATTATAGCTGAGTTTTTTTATAAAAAAAATTCCTAAGGTAGGGAGGTCGGCCTAAATGAGAAACCTTTTTTAAAAGGGACTTACTGTAAAAGGTTTCAGGGACTTTACCTTTTTCCAAATAAACTCAAAGTAAAACGATTTTTACGGATATTTTTTTTCCCTTACGAGTATTTATACACGATATAATTCATAGTTACAGATGTAAGAAATAAAAAAGAATAGTCTTTTCGGACACTGACACACAACGCCATTTATTTAAAACTAAGCAAACTTGTGCGAAAAAGCTAGTTTGGCGATAGAATACTTATATATTTTTTTTTATTGTAAATAGCAATGACATAGTGTATTATCCCTAAACACACAAACTCCAAAACAAATTTTTTGCAGATCATACAAACTTTTAAACCCGACCCGAAAATAGAACCTGAGACCTCACACAGCTTTGCTACGCTACCATTACAAAGATTAAAGAAGTGTAAAAAAAAACCGGGTCAATTACGTACTGAAAATTCGTTCAAAATTTGATTACCATGAACCACATACCTATGCATCAAGGGATAAAGCATTAAAAAATCCAACGATGCGGTAATGTGATTATTCGTATTTTGACCGAAAGTTAACGGTATTCTGCTAAAAAAATTTTTTAAAAATTACTGCGAGAAAAACCTTGTGGGGTTTTTTTAGATTGAGTGATTGGTGAGAGTGAGCGAAATGATTTTTTTTACGAGAATTTAGACCGAGACGCGGCCCCAGATATCTGTTTTTAATTTTTGAAAACCCCAGGATTAAAAGGATTCAAGGCCATGATTGCCTGGGTCCGTAGACCCCGGGGTGGGGGAAAAAGTTTTTTAGTGAAATATACTACTTTCTATCTTAGATATAGTAATCAAAAATCTGTTAAATTTTAGATTTAAATTTATTAAAAAAAAAAATTAGGTACCCAGATAAAAATTTCCCAAGTTGGGAATCACAAGTTAGAGCGTCCGCAAAAAACCAGGGGATTTGTTCATTGATGAAAACCTCGGGGGTGATGGGATTCACGTTATAAAGAAAAAGCCCATGATTTGGGTGTATTCCCTATGATCCCCGGGTGGAAGATGTAATTTGTATTGCCTGCAGACAAAAAAATCTTTATATTCAAAATTTTGGACACAATTAGCGTTTAGAATTGTATAGTTAAATTTCTTTTAATGCAAATTTGGGTACGATCACACTGTACCCACAGGCGATTATTAAAACAAAATCTCTCCATAATAAAATACACCCCGCCTGCTGAAAAACTAAGATCATTTATAGCGTTCAGGGGTTCTATCGACATTGGGTTTAATCGCCATAACAGCATACCGAAAAAAAAATAATGGAATATCTTTTATTGTTGGGCAATTTTAATTTTTTTTTTTGGGTTTTTAAAAAATTATTTAAGCAACCTTGGGGTTTTTGTAAAAAATGGATTTGGTTTTTTCTAAA
>CADEBD010000871.1:0-12474 GCA_902825455.1 Arctia plantaginis | reverse complement strand
TTTAAAAAATTTTAAAAAATTTCATTTTAAAAAAAAATTTTTAAAAAAACCCAACTTTTTTAAAAAATTTTTAAAAAAAAAATTTTTAAAAAAAATCCCCAAAAATTTAAAATTTTTTTTCAATTTCCAAAAATTACATCATATTAAATTTTTTAAAATGAAAAAAAATTATAATTTTTAAATTTTAATATTTTTCTTTTTTAAATCTTAAAAAACTTTACTTATAAAAATATAAAAAATTTTTTTTCCATAAAAATAATTATAATAAATTTTTTAACCCATTTTCAACCCAACCCCACATACATAAAAAAATATATTAAAAATTTAAAAAAAACCTTTCTATTTCTTTTTTTTTCCCCCCTAACTTTTTTATTATTAAAATAATTAACATTTATTTTCATTTCACTATCTTTCAATTTATAAAAAATCAAAAAATAAATCCACATTCCAATTTAAGAAAATTTTTTTTTTTTAATTAAATTAAAAGAAGGATAAAAACCGATAGTTTTTTTTACCGCGTAAAGTGTACTCTAGTACGTCCCGGAAATTGCTTTTGAAGAATGTTAAATTGCTCTAAGCACAAATTAATAAGAGAATAACTAAATATACCATGACTTACAAAATATGATGTACACACAACATTATTTTAAGTGTTACCATTAAACTGAAACACCATTAAATTGCTATTAAACCTCATTCGATTACTTTCTTTAATTTTTTAATACGAATATAGAACACGGAGTTGCCAATTTATTGTCAAAAAGTCAGTTTGTCTGAAACTCGTGGAGTAATAAAAATACTTGATATCACGTTGTGTCCTGCTTTACAACAACAAAAATTTTAAGGTATATTTTCTTAAGAACGAATGCTAGCCACATTCATTCTTAAATACAATTCACACGGTGCCTAAAGGCTACCAAGTAACTTCACTATCAACTTGCTAAAGAAAGCCAGACTTAGTTATTCAAATCTCTTATAGACTCTGGTTTGGTTTGTTCAATTGATTTTTAGCAATATTTCAAACGTTTGGAATACTTAAAATAATGTTGTGGGTGTAACATGATTATTATATTTATATTTATTTTTTCTTCTATTCAATATAGAGCACTACTTCTTTATATTATGTGCCAATACAGTCCTACTTGCTCGTTATTAATTAAATACTTGAAGTATCTACCTTTACCATGTTATATAGTGCTGAACTTTTTATATCCGCAGGAATTTCACAATATCTATTCAAACTGCGGTTATTTTTTTATCACTAATATTTTGCCGTCCTAAAAATCGGATTTAGACGAACACACCGTGAATATTCTTATCAATGAAGTGATATAATTTTGAAAGCTTCAAAGCGTAATCGTGATTAATGAATGAACTTATAATAAATAATGAAATTAAATTAATACAAGTGATAAAATAATGCAAGCTGTCTGTTCCTCAAGCCGTACCCAACAAGACATTTTTAAGGCGTATTAGCATAGCGGACTAATCGCTATATTGATAATTAAACTTTATCTAAGAACTTTTAAATTTTCTCCTAGTTCAAAAAATTTGTAAGGTGTTTTAGCGTAGAAGAATATTATTTGTTAACAAATATAATTATTATTAGTATATTTTATAAATATTTATGTATTATTTGATGACTAATCAAGGTAAAAGTGTCAATAGATTGTCATTAGAATCTAGAGAGCATTAAAAATATAGAGAATTATGCTACAGCGAAAAGTGACTAACTTGTAAATGTAAGATGCATTCTTATAAAAAATTTACCCAAAAAGCGGGGAGTTATTATTTATTACTGGCAATATTCATGTTCGAAAAATAAATAAGATGTATCGCGCTGTTTTGTATTTTTATAAAAATGCATTGTTGATATAATCACAAGTTTTAAACCAATCGTGATGCTTCAAAAGTGGATTTTTATAATTAGAAAAATACTGATTCTTAGGTATAGAAAGAGTTGCATTGAAAACTTTGCTCTGTTTTAATGTGTAACGTGTTTGTCACTCGGAAATAGAATAGACTGTGAATAACGTACAAGATATATTTAGAAGGAAACAATCTAAGTATTAGAATCACGTAGAAGATAGTAACAATTTTAAAAAGATATAAATAAAACGTAACTTTATAAGTTGAAAAAGGATTCCTTACTTTCACACTCTCACAACCCACCCCCCTTCTTTTAATCATTTTAAATTATATATTTTTGTAAATAATTACAATACATCGCGTTTAATATAACTAATATAACTTTTGCCAAAGCGATATGTTTCCTTATTGTAGCATTTTGTGTTAGTATGCGTTCGTAATTAATACAGTAAATACTTTTAGAATCGTGTTTATCAAATACTACTCTTAATATACACACGTATTACATTTTATGTCCTTCCAATAACGAATTATGATTCCCTAACTGTACATAAAGCCTTTATAAAACAAAATTTAAATATAGTTTATACTATAATCACACTAAGCTATGCATTAACTGGCCACTTATTCTTAATTCCTAGCGCTTAAGACGCCATTTTGTTTAATTTTATATAATTCAAAATGGCGGACATTCTATTTATCGAATGCAAAAGAAGGTGTACTTCATCATCACAGAATAGTTGAGTCGTTTTGTTAATGTATTACTATGCACCATGGTGAAAATGTCGAAAGGTTGTTTACTTCCAATACCTAATTTATAAATATATTATTAGAAGGCAAAATTACATGATAACTATACTGGTAGTTAATTTCCCTCCGCATCCCTCGTTCATTTACATGTACGCCTTTACCTTTTGAACTGTTACGTAACTTTGTGACCGTAATACATTAACAAAAGAAGTCTGTTATCTCACATTGTTAGGCAAAGAAACGTACATTTACGACATATTGTATAAAGTGACGCGCTAAAAACCAGGAGCCACCTCCAAGCTTCGTCGATAGTTCTCCGAAACCACGTCCGAAGATGTTGCCAACCTGGAAAATATAATAAAAATGTTTTAGGGAAATTCGACTTTAATTTCATGCAACCTTGAATTTCTTTTTGGCCAGATGATGTCCCTGATTCAGTGGCATCTCCAACACGAAATACGAGCTTGCGTAGTTCAGTTCCGCAGTGCAATTGCAGTGTTCTTTGACCTTTCTCCGTGTCCTACTTACCGCACTTTTATTCGTTTTCCTTGTACCGTTTTGCCTCCTTACTTCGTCTCGTCTAGAAACGATTAACATTGTCGGTAGCACTGGGCAGCAAACAGGCGGCCAACTATAAAAAGAAGCCAGCCAAAAACCTTTGGAATGTAAACACGTTGTTCCGATCAAATTACAGAATAGCTAAGATTCCTAGGTTTAAAATAAATTATTTCGCTGGAATCATACACCATCCATTATCATTTTTGATATTGTTTTGATATAACTATGGATTTCTTACAAATATAAGGTAGGTATCGTAACAATAATAAATGGAACAAAATGCCCACTATACCTAATTGAATGGTTGACCTGACCATAAATTACAATAATAATATAATATACCTATTTATACTTATTTAAATAATTTGTTAATTTTGTATGCCATTTTCATTGTTAAATGGGCCTGCTCGATTTATATCAAACTTGTAATACCATATTATTTACTACCCCATTTAAAGCAAATAAATAATTTGAATTTGATATCTCCAAACCATCTATACAAATAAATAAATTGGAGTATCTGTTTGTAATATTAAAATAACCGCTTTTTACTAATGTATATGTATGTTTACACGGTACATATGCCAAAATAAACATTTTTTTACAATTTTTGTCTGTCTGTCTGTCTGTTTGTTCCGGGTAATCTCTGGAACGGCTGGACCGATTTCGACGGGACTTTCACTAGCAGATAGCTGATATCATAAGGAGTAACTTAGGCTACTTTTTTAGATTAGCTTCGCCCCGCGGCTTTGCCCGCGGTTTATAACAACAAACGCGGGTAACACCGTGGGTCTCAGCTAGTATTAAATATGATGAATTGACAGTAGCTAGGTATGATGTCTCGCTATAGTATGTAACACAAAAATATACCGCGTCTATCGTTTTGACTTTTAATATAAATTTGAAAAAAAGCGTTGGGTGCCTGTTGTCAATAGTAAAAAGCACTCCACGCTTTTTTTCAAATTTATTTTCTATTTTTTAGTTTAGTTTTCTATAGAAAGCGTGTTTTTTAGTTTTTAAAACTATAATTTTCTTTTTTTTTTAAATTAGTGTATTGTCATCGGTCCTCGATATGTCTATATATATATAAATAAATAAATAAATAAATATACATAAATAGTTTATTATTGCTAAATGTTATAACAAACAGATCGTCATGATGGTAGAATAATGTCGGTTTTGAAAATAATACGAAATTAAGTTTTTACCATATTTGGATACTACATTGTCTAAATATTGTTACTACATTCAAGAAAAAAATTATATGTATTTGAGATTTTAAATTATTCAGTCGGTAAACTGACGGATTTGAAAGGCGCTCAAAGCAAAATGAAGCAAAACAAACCCTATTTTTCACTTGTATGCCAATTTTCATAATTACAGATTTAGAATTAAAAAAGTTATTTCAAAAAAACTAACAATTTTGTATATGAAATGGTTGCGCTGTAAAACTCAATAAATACTATTTTAGGACTATGACGAGATGATTTAATTTTTGAAATACAATTTCTCGAGAGCATAAGAATTAAAAATTATGTTTACCGTTGCTGTCTTCATCAGGCAGATTGATGATAATGATGATTGGTGAACGTATGTTAATATATATATAACTTTTATTTCAATAATGCGAATTATTTCAATAAAACTATTAATATCTTGATAGAATGCGATCGCTCGTATAATACAAGTCGGCCTCGATGATGAAAATATTTTCAGAGGAATGAACTCTCGGTGTGTTGAACGTGAAAATGCGTGGTTCGTTTCTTTTTTAAATATTGTTTATAGTGTGACAATGATGTTTTAAACATTAGAAGTTCAATTCTCACAATAAAAATAAAATAATTCAGTTCCAATTTACTATCGATCTCACAAATGTCGTAACAGGTTGTTATAGCTAAAAAAATGAGCGCCCATTTTATCACTATTTTCCGTACAATTTACCTTGAATAAATAAAAAAAAAATTTGAAAAAAAAAAAAAAAAAGGTATTCTCGAAGTGAAGTAGTAAGACTAGCAGAATACCGATTTACCTTTCGGTCACAATACGAAATAATCACATTACAGTCAACGTTGTTTGGAAGTTTAATACTTTACTACAAGAACAAATTTTTTATGACATTTGTGAGATCGAGAGAAGATCGGAACTGAATTTTGGAGGTAACTTTATCAATAATTTGATTAATACCTTCAGGAAACACATTAAATGTAAAAAAGTTATTAATATGGTTATTATTATTAAAGACAATAACATTTCCACCGATTAATTTAACAATGAGCTTTGTCTTTTTAAACACTGTAAAGTTCTACCCATTCACATAAAAATAAAATAAAGTTTGTTGAAAGAAAAGTACTTAAAATACAGCTTGGGTGATAAAGTAGAACACCCTGTATGTACACGAGCAGTCTCACTAAACAGGGTGAAAACGGCACGCGCTGATTACGTGTTCGGTGAGAGAACAACACGATACATAGTACCGCGATTAATTAATAAACTACCCTTCGATATTAATGCCTAAACGAAAAAAATATCAAACATAATTTGAAGGCATTCTTTTTGGAAAACATGGGCTGGTCATGTTTGTAAGTAATCCCTCTTCCTCACCTTGCCTGACTCGGAGTTCACTTCACCGTTCTGCGCCCGTACGCTTAGATAATATAATTATTTTAAAAGTACCTACATAATGTATGTATTTTTGCTGTATGGTGTTAATTTTTATCATCCTCGCTTGATGTAGCATGTTGTGTTCAAATGCACTATTATAATCAATAATTGTAAATTGCTTTGTAAAATGTCAAATAGAAAAAATTGTTTATGTGAGGCATGGACTTCGAAAAACTATACTTTGTCCATTTAATTTTTGTCCAATTAACTTTCGCACTGTAAGAACTTCAGTGACGAAATGTCGATCATGGCTGACATAAACTGCCTTCACATTACATGTATGCAGATAGGTACTCTTAAGCAAAGGCAGGCTATTTTGTTCATAATGTACACTCATGTCCTTGTGATGACCGATTAAGAATACGGAGTGTCACCACCCATATTTATCCCGTGGGTGTCGTAAGAGCCGACTAAGGGAGCAAACTACGCAGGACAAATGGATTGCAAAGAGAAGGAAAACTTGAAACAAACCCTATACCAACCCGTCGGCCAGCGTGGTATAGTCGACCAAACCCTCCTTTCTAAGGAGAGGCCTATATCCAACAGTGGACTATTAAAGGTTGTTGATGACAATGATGATGTAAACTCATGCAGAAACCTGATTAATCTGTTCCTAAGAATTTACCTTAGTAAGGAGTGTCTAAGATTTACTTTACAGATCAATTTTCCATGACTAAATGTCTAAAAAAAAATATATACAAAAATACATACATTATGTAGGTACTAATTTTTAACTATTTTGTAAAAAGTAATTACCTTCCCAACAACAGCAGTAACATTGCCAAGCTTCGCATCCTCCGTGAGTGACTCCAGTTTGGACTTCCCACTCCGCGAGCCCTCCTCACTCCCACCGTCGTCACCACCACTAAACCCATGGGTATATAAATTAAATAAGTAATAGATACAATGATAATTGTAGACATTTTCAAGCTTTACCCTATGGGTATATAAATTAAATAAGTAATAGATACAATGATAATTGTAGACATTTTCAAGCTTTACCCTGTATAGTCTATATAATGCTAAAAATAAAAAAAACAGACAACTGACAATAATAATAATTTGACACATCTGACACACGTGGGATGGGATGTGAGGGGGCGAACCACCATCTTTCGCCCCAAGCCAACCTCACCTTCACGTGGTACATCCTGATGAACGACGAACGAGGCTCTGGCGACCGACCGATGGTGGTATATCATATAATTATTTGGATACTGAGGAGCCAGGAGTATGTGGTGAATCCACTAAAAACCACCCCGACGGCTGGCCTGAGATGTCCTGCTCTGGGAGGACCCGGACCATGTTACTTCAGGTCCTGCAGTCATGAGCACAAACGACTGGATCAACTCTGGAGCAACTCAAGAGTCACAAGTGAGTTGACGGCTTTTGAGTTCCTCCCCCCAAAATCAGGGGAGGGGAGTTTGGGCTCTGGTAACCTTACTCGATCGGAGAACAGCAACGAAAAAACTGTTAACTAAGGTGAACAATTCGTGTAAAATTATAAACTATAAATAGATGATTTAATAAAATTTCTTTTGAAGTTTAGGCTATAGGCGACTACAACTCATACACCTCATACACGCTAGCTACGTCTTTGGATCAACCAAAACTTGCCTACGGAATTAAGTCCGCCTTATTCTAATTATTCAATATGGGTCAAAATATTATTATTTGCAAAGTGTCAAATAAATGGTCGTCGGAAAAGAAGTCAATTTAATCACCTAGCGTCTTGCTGCGAGAGTAGCAGGCTGCAGGTGGCTTCCTCAGTGTGCATCCTAGCCGCCACGCTTTGGTACACCTTCGAGTTAAGCTTGTCGTCGATCACGCCCTGAAGCTCAAAGTCGCTGTACATTTTCTAAAATAGAGAAAAATAGATTGCTTAAACCCCTTAATTAATAACAAAAATAATATCGTCTGATCCCGAACTAGGCAGAACCTGTACTATGGTAACCAAACTGCTGATAAACATACTTAAGACAACCTTCGCATTAGGAATATATCCTGTGTCGCGGGAGACTTTACAAACATTCACGAAACGGACACAAAGAACACCCAGACTCAGAACAAGAATTCGTGGATCACACAAAGTGGCGTTCCATGTGGGGATCGGACCCACAACACTCGGCGGCGTAGTAGTAAGCGGCGTGGCGACCGCTTAAACCACTACGCCATCCGTGTAGTCACGCCGAGCTGAGAAATGACCGAGCTCAATGTGTGATCACAATTATATGTTCTAGGTGGGAATCGAACCAGCGACCCCTGAGTTAGCCAGGGTCACTATCTACTAGACCAACAAGCCAGTTAAAACTAAACTAATTAATACTCGTAGTTATTATCGTAATGTTTATACACTATAGTTATTTAAACAGTATTAATTGTTTATACAAGGGGTGAATATGATTTCCCCAATGAAAAAAAGATAACTCCCACACCTGTATCCTATCCTCCACCTTTATCCTGCTTCGGGGTGGCAGGGGGTGAATTTAATATGAGTCAATATAAAACCCTTCATCCACACTAGAAATAAATCCTATGTCGCAGGGGACTTTAAAATCAAACATGAAACGGACACAACAAGGACACCCAGACTCAGAACAAGAATTTGTAAATCACACAAAATGTTGTCCCATGTGGGGATCGAATCCACAACACAGCGCAGTAGGAAGCGGTGAGGTAACCGCTTAAACCACTACGTGCGATCCGTGCAGTCGATGATTCATTGATGACAATGAGGAATTTCGGCAGAACAGTCGGTATTATGTAGTTACGGAATGCGGAAAAGAGACGCCCCCCTGTATTTAAAACATAGTTAGATATTAATAGTGCCTATAACTCATTCAGAAACGTCTTTGAGAAACTGAAAATCATATATTTTTGATAAAGTACTCGTATATGTTTTGCACCAACACAGCGAAGTTGTATTTTTGCTAAAGTATTAAGTTTTGCTAAAGTATTAAGCTAAGTCTGTAGGTCCAGGTGCAGTACTTATCTCTCTTTCTCTCTCTTCTTTTTCAGACCAAAGTCCTTCTTTCTCAATTCTTTTTCCTTTCCCTTCTTGATTATGCTGATGTTTATTCTCTCGATGTTACCGAAGAACTGAGGTAAGCTAGAACGGTTACAAAAACTTTGTAACCGCTTCATATTTAGCTTGAAAAAGTTCAATTTTGTTTCGGAATTTCACAAACAACTGATTGGTTACTCATTTGGCTACGTCTTGCTCTCTACATTCTTTCCTTACTCTGTTCAACTTTATACAACCCTAATTTTCCTCCACATCTTCACGAGTGCTCCAAGCACTTTCCCAGAAACAAGCGCTGTTGCTCTTCTTCCCTTCGAACTTCTTCCCATACGTCAAGTTATTACGACAATTCTTTCAATGTTGCGGTTGTTGGGCTAGGGGATCACTCACACATGCAATACGTAATCCTCCATCTCTGAATGTGATCAGGAACAGAACCAGAGGTTATTATCTGTCCCTATAATAATCAGGCTCTTAGTATGTCATATGTATATGTGTATACATGTTTTATGTAGGTATTTATATGTATTAAAAGACCTATTTCTTAGCGTTCCATGGATTCACCGCGCGGGTACCGGTTCCATCGCGTGTAAGATGGGGCAACACATGCGACTTCGACTGCGACCCAGGTGTAGGTTTAGGGAGTATTCCTTGTGACGGGTCAGCGCTCACCTCCTCTGTCTGCTGTGTTACCCCCTCTACCTAAAAATATTTGATACGAGCCTAGCAATATTGCTATACAAATTAATATCGATATTTGTATGAATCACATATTTTTCTCTACTAACTCCCAAGTACGCACGACTCTGCCCTTCTTACGTTTATCTGCTATTCACTTAAGGTTTGCTGGAAGAAAACTCAGATTTATGTTAAGCTCGCTTTTGTACATAACCTTTATTTGTCGCTTATATACATATATATTTAGTGCCTACAATGAAGAAAAAAATAAATATATAAATAATAGTTGTCCTAAACAGTCACGCTCCTTTGTTCTCCCTCTTACCTTCAGAATGATGGAGAGACAAGCGACTTGTTGTGGATGTAGCGCAGGTCTCTCAGCAAGCCACGTACCAATGAGCCCCACCTGGATACCGTACCAGTGCTCGAACAGCTGCAGGATCCACAGCTCATCTGTCACCTGGAGGATGATCAGTGTTAATAAAAAGCCCAAGAAATTGGAGTTCTTCAAGAAACTTAAACCTGTCGTGTAAGAAGTTGATTGGATTTTGTGGTGGTGGGTTTTGTTGTACCAGAAATTCTGTTATCATTCATCACATTGCATCCTGATCTGAGTATGCTAGGTGATCAAACCATTTCATTAATTTCCTTCGTTATGTAATTCTATGATAACCAGACAATTTTTAGATGATTCTGTCTTATTTGATATATTTATATATTTTATGGTATAAGGGGGCAAACGAGCAGACGGGACACCTGATGGTAAGCACCGCCGCCCATGGACACCTGCAACTCAAAAGTCACAAGTGCTGCCACTGGAGTCCCTCCCTTTGCCTATAAGCTTGCCTAAATCATACCTAACACAATTTATTGAGCATCATGATGTAATGCAGGTTGCTTAATCAAAGCTCTTTATTATGTATCAGAAGTGCCTAAGCTCCTACGTTCAGTCATAGATTTCAAAACTGCAAATAATGCTATCATCATTATCTCAGTCATGGCATATCTATTAAAGGAGGTAATCCCCACGTCAAATCTCTGATGAACAGTGCACAGTCATTTTATTTCGTTCCCACGACAGAGTTTCGTGGCTACGGCCAACGTAGTTAATGCAGGATCTCAATAACTTACACAGCTGCGATTGATTTGAAAGGTGTACTGTTACTTTAGTGGTATTTACAAGACGGTAACCTTGACTTAATGCTGCAGCTAAATCTTGGGTTGATACTGGTGTCGAAAGTGTTTCAAATTTTAAATTTCACACATTAATTTACAAGAAATTCAAAACAGCAAATACTGGATTATTAACATACCTTCGATCTGATTTGGTCCATAGAGTTCCTCATGAAGTTTACGTACCCCTGACCGATGTCTTTGCCAGAACCAGACACGTTTGCTATTGTCAGGATTGATCCAATTAAGCTGCAATTGACATATTACTTTTACAAATACACAATAGATATACATTTTTTGGGTATTTCTCGCGGCATTCTCCCGCTCGGTAATATGAGCCATAGTACGGAGCGAGAGCGCGTGGGTCTTTGCCACCTATTTCTGCGAGCAAGTTATGCTCATGAAGGAGAGGGCGGAGTGGGACCGGGAGAGTTCGACACCTCTCCTGGTCCCTCTCCGTTATCCACTCTTCGAAGCCGGCCTTTAGAGGCCGAGGAGGCTTGTCGAGAACCTCAGAATCAGTCATTTTAGCAGAAGTAGGCCGGCGTGGCGGCGCCACGCGCACCAGAGCGCAAGCGCGAGAGGCAGGGAGGAGACACATCTACACACGAGGATGCCATCTATTAGCTGTAGATAGCCCGAGGCACGTCGATCAACCAGGGATTTTCTTTCTAGGTTACACCTGGTTCCCTCGCTACTGATAACCGAGGCGGCGTGCTATTTTTAGTCGGTTCGAGTCCGACATAATCATCACACCGGTCGTCAGGTAGGAGGTATCCTAAGGGATTTCCTAAGGGAACTAAAAATGGTATTTCTTGTTCTCTTTCAGAATTTAATGTTGAACACGTAATTTTAGTTATTTACAACTCTTTAACAAACTACGGTGTTCATTAATATAGTAGAAGAGTTAAACTAAACATCACTGATTAACTAATTTTTTGCTGTCTTTCGAATTTTAGGCGCCTGTTAGAATGTGACATGCAATAATACATTAATTGGAGTTTGGCTTATAATAAGTTTAAAGTTTTTTTTTTAAATAAATAATACTCTTAATCAAAGAGATGATCGTAGCTAAGGGTACCGAGTAGAGTGACACATTGTAAAGTTAAACAATCGTAGCCAGGTCAGTCTATGGATGGGTGACCATTCAAAATATATTGAGACCATCGAACATCAGTGGCAACCGTCACGGGTAGTTGGCCCTAAAAAGTCCAAGATAAGTTTTTTTACAGAACTTCGATATCGCCTAGTACTTGTTTTGTGGAAATATGACTGCAGTCGCTCCGCGTAAAAGATTGAAGTTCAGCCGTATCGTAGCAGATATGAAGCGGATCCCAACCTAGTTTGGGTAAAAAATCTTGGAGGAAGGGAGGAAGGAACACTCTTAATCAGAAGGCATACTGCTTTATTAAATATTGCCGTCCGTGTTGATAGCTATACAAAAATAATTCACTGACTGTACTAATTTATAATCACTGAAAAAAAACACACTTCGGTTACGTACAGCTTAAAATTGAAAACGTGCATTTTTAATAATTGTTTTAAGCTAAGTTTAGCACAAATATCTTCTTCACACTTTCCTATGAAATAAATAAAACAACATTCCTTACATACAGCATTTTAGTAACTTATAATATAGCATTAAAGCTAAATCAGTGTATAGTGTGTGTGTATATAGTGTAGTTATATTTTTATACGTTTGAGCGCCAAACGTCCCTGTCAAAACTACCACTGTACTCTGTGCTGTGATTTTTTTCTTATTT
>CADEBD010000870.1:0-12985 GCA_902825455.1 Arctia plantaginis | reverse complement strand
AATATTAGTTAGTTGTAATCTTTGAGTTGAAATCGTTTGAGAAGATTCTCAAAATTCTAAATAAGTATTTGTGCGTTTAGTAGAAGGACATTTCTGCCATCGTTTGAAGATGCTTTTTTGACTCAAAAATAAGAGTATTTTTGTTTTCACAAATAGCCCATATTAATATACTTATTTCTATATCATCAAAGAGGTTATTAATCACCAAAATTTCTCTAACTATAATCTTAACCTCTATGATAATCTTATGAAATATTTTAAAGTTTTGGCATTCATTATGGAAACAAAGAGGCTATATTATTAATATGAATCCCACAAACGTACTAGAGGAGCCTATTGTCGTTAATACGGAAACCTTAAGGTATATTTTGTGTTTGTACATTTTGTTTATAGTTCATTGTTATTACATTTAAACTTTTTATTACGCTTAGAATCTATCTAAACTTCCTTTGTTTTCAATTTATTACATATGAAAATTTGAAAAAAAAAAATCTGGTCGGCGAGGTATATTAGGCCAAAACCTTCCTTCTAAGGAGAGGCCTATGCCCAGCTGTGGATTACTAAAGGATATTGATGATAATGACAAATCCTTTTATTTAATGTTGCTTTTAGTTTCTATTATATACATAACATTCTTTATCGTCTCCTTTCCGTAATATTGATGTTTGACCTTGAAGCAGATAATTTTTTTTAACCAGCAAATATAAATACAAAAAATTATAATAAGTAATGATAATCGCAATTTTCTCGACTTTCACATTTCCATGTTAAATTTTCTCTTGGGGAATTGAACAAGATAAATACATAAAAATAATGTAAGTAGTATGTACCCAAAGCTAACATAGTTTAAAAGTTTGTAGGAAGCGTAATTAAATTGGATTGATCTTGAAAATCCTTGAATTATAATGTCGGTATACGTTACGTTGTAAAGCTAGACCATGTAACCAAAGCATTTTCTTTACTTTTTACACAATCGGATTCTCAATTTAAGCGGCTATTATTGCTACCTTCGTATTAAATATGGTTAGGTAGAAGGGCTAATACAGCAGAAATCCACTGTCTGCTGTGTTACCCCTTCTACCTAAGGTGAGCGCTGACTATGGACCCGGCACCCGCATGGTGAATCCATGGAATGCTAAGAAACAGGTCTTCCAATTATATATAACCAATGAATTATTCATGTAAAATTAAAATGTTGATGATTTATATAAATAACTATATCATTCATATACTCATATCCTCGAAAAGGGATAAATAACAAAATTAAATAGTGAACCAGAGACAAGTCTTTCAGTGAGTCCACCTTTAACTTTACTTTAGGAAAGTGACAATCACAGACACATAGCTATACTACCTCTAATAAAAAGCGTATAATTTACTGTTTCGCAACTATATTTAAGCATTTAATACATTAAAAGTTGAAAAAAAATACTATATATAATAAAAGCCCAGTAAACATTGGGTGGTGATCAATCAAATCGACCAAGTTGGCACGACGTTGATGTATTGAGTTCTTTCAAAACAATGAAAGGTTTTTGAGAACAATATAATGCTTTGACGCGTATTTTTGGAACGTGATTTTCTATTTTACTTAATTATTAAAATCAAATTAAGAAATTACAAAATAAATCCTTTATGCTTTTAATAAAAAAAAATTGAACCGACTTCAAATAATACTAACAAAGAATCTAGCAGTAATCGCGGTTGATTTGCTGTCATTTTGCGGAGAGTTCCGTTATCTGTCTCCAAAATTTATCATTAGATCTATATGCAATTTAAATGGGACCATTCTTTCGAAGAAAAAAAGGAATACAGAAACTCCATAAATATATGAATTAGTTATGCCCGAACATACATAAACAAATATATAAACATCCGAATTCATAACCTCCTCTTGAAGTCAGTTGAAAAATTTTTCTAGTACAAGGGCGCAATCGAGCAGACGGGTGACCAGAGGGTCAGCTGTAAGTTTATTTCATTTTACCCGATCGTCACGGTGACCGCGTGCGGCGCTGTGATTGACCCGCACTGAAATCTTCACCAATCGCAACGCCCAACGCGTTTTTTCATATCAACTCGTTGCCAAGAACGAGTTGAAATAAAATGAATTGCACTTGGCCCTTTGATCTGTAAGTGACTACCGCTTCCAATGGACACCTGCAAATCACGAGTCACAAGGGCGTTGCCGCTCTTCGAATTCCCTCCCCTGGCTAATGGTTGGAGGGATTAGTCTCCGGTAAGCTCACTCATTATCATCATCAGCAGTCTTTAATAGTCGACTGTTGTACATAGGCCTCACCATAGAAAGGAGGTTTTGGCCTACTATACCGCTCTGGCCAGACGGGTTGTTAAGGGTTTGTTTCAAGTTTTCCTTCTCTTTGCAGTGCTGTTCTGCAGGCTCGGGACAAATAGTGATACTCCGTAATCTTAATCCGTCACTACACGGACAAAACCTCACTAACTCGGTAAAAAACAACAAAATAATTGCTTATTTTCATTCGAGCCGGACCATTTGTGCCAAAGCATGACTTTCTCATGGTGAAATAAAAAAAGGTTTTTAAATAAAAAAGAATATGGACAGACAAACTGCAATGTGAGCTGCTGTACTCTTAGTTCCGTTTCACATACAAGGCTTGCAGTGTCTTTTAGCCTAGCTTCCTCACCCTATTCATTTTCTTTACCCCAATTCACCTTTTTTCTTGGTTCTTAAAATGTTTTCAGCAGGATTATATTTTATGACGATTAACGTCAGGCAGGTGGCCAGCCATGAAAGAAACCAGTCAAAAACGTTTTTGAAATATAATGAAGAAAATAAAAAAAATGCAAGAAAATAATGACGATGGTATTGTTGGTTTATTATATACATTATGCACTACTTACGTATTACTGTAGTGGAGGAACGGGTGTTATGTCCCCTCGACACAGAGGGAGGATCCTAAGACCAGGAGAAGTGATAATGCCTGACGGGCCACAGCCCAACCGTTCATATTGGGAAGTTGCATATGTCAAACATCGTGAGAATTATTCATATCGTGACACAGGATTAATTTTGTAATTGGTTTGTCTTCGCTAGATGGCGCCGTACTATGTTTCTTTATTTCACTATATGTGGAAGTCACCACACTGCCAATTAGTAAGATGGTACCATGGACGCTATGCGGTGTTTCGTAAATCCCTATCCCGATAGTATCCAGTCTGGCATCTTATGAAAGCCAACCCGAAGGACTTTTTAAGCTGTTACTTGGAATTGCAGTACTAATTATGTAAAAATAAGATCATAACTGTCTCTAATAAAATATTATTTACTTTACAATATTAAAATGAGACGGTATTTTGTTCAGCAGTTTCTTGCGAAAGGAAGCGTTAATGATGGCTAAAATAAACTCTTTTTTTTAAACTAGTTAGCTCCTTTTAATTAAAAACAGAGTTTCAAAGGTTTATTTTGCAATTATTTTTTTTCAATTTAAAACTAAAATATAGTATTTTAAAATATAGTATTTTAAAAATATCTGTGTTATTTTTTATACAATCCTTGTCTTACGCTAAAACATGCAATAAATTCATTTAATAATAATAAATTAAGAATGTGACTTGCTTGATTCATGTAAATATAACTATTTACATTAATTGCAGTTTAAACTCTTAGAAAGTTGCTAAGCTATTTGTTGAATTCGTAAAAGTTAATTATAGTGATTTCAAGAAATAGGCTAAAATTAACGGAATCAAGACCAAGATCAGTTTGCTAGGCCAGGATAGGCTGGTGACATGTAGCAAGAACGGTAAATTTGACTGGGTTTTATTAACAGGACGAGATGGCTGTCTTCTCTAGTTCAAATTTTCAAAGCAGGTCGCCCTAATGCATTTAAGTCACCATAAAGTATGGGTATTATTAGTGAATTAATCGCCGCATTCCGTTAGCATTTTTGGATGGATTAGGATGACATAAATCGTCACAATGGTCTGACCAATAAATTGGACTTATATACATTTTTGAGTTGAGGATATTGAAATAGATACAAGGTGTAACAGAAAAGGACACTTATTTTTTATTAGATAACTTTAAATAAATTGTAAAAGGGTTAAAGATGAGAAATTTACGCATATTATAATTTTAATAAGTTAGTTTGGTTTAGTTAATAACTACGGATGACAACAGCACTGCAAAGAGAAGGAAAACTTGACACAAGCTCTGTACTAACCCAGACGGGTGGCGGTGGAATAGTAGGCCAAAACCTTCTTTCTAAGGAGAGGCCTATGGCGAGCAGTGGACTATCAAAGGCTGTTAATGATGGTGATGATAATACATTAATCACGTCATTTGGACAGTTAACAATATAAAAAAAAATACAGTGGAATTGATAACCTCCTCCTTTTTTTGAAGTCGGTTGAAAATGAATCTCTCGCTTATGTTATTATTTGTGTAGACCAGAGTATGGTACTATGAGAAATTATGTTTTTACAAAAAATGATTGTAATAAATGTAAACCATTAAAAATAAACTTGTATTCAGACTTATATTTTAAGCACGGCTATTGAATTATATAAAAGTTTCATGTTCATATTATAATACGTTTTACAAATAAATTTCCATACATACATACATACGTACACATTACCGTGGGAGAGCAATGCTTCGGCACAACCGCAGTGATACCACGGCCTCACAGAAAACCGGTGTTAATCAATTCTTTCGTTGCCTTTCACTGAGTGAGTGAGGTTACCGGAACCCAAATCCCCCTTCCGCTGACTCGAGCGGAAGGGACTTCAAGGGCAGCAACGCACTCATGATTTTTGAGTTGCAGGTGTCCATGGGCGGCGGTAGTTGCTTACCATCAGGTGACCGGTCTGCTCGTTTGCCCACTCATACCATAAAAAAGAAAAACACAAGCATATGCAGAGCACAAGCAAAGCATGTGAGAGCAAAATTATCTTCGGTATTATTTTCATTAAATTCTTATTTCAATTTTAAGTAATAACAAAAAAAACAAGTTTAGAACACAATTAATGAATACTTGTTTAAAATCGAAGTCGAAGAGGAGGCTTGATAGCTAAAATACAGGTGCCAAGTCTAGTTCAGTAACATCTGTTACTGAATTACAAATTGTTGAAATGTACTGCAATATTGGCAATAATAAACTTTGTATAAACATATACAGGTTTTTTGACGACATAGAGAAAATATCCTTATATCTATAATGTGCTAGTTGAGATAGTAATTAATATTTTCGTCATAAATCAATCAAATATTGAAGAGAAAGAAGATTCGTTAATTCTCTTAGCTTCTTTTATAAAATGAAATGCTTAGGGATGCTAAAAAGTTACGATAGATTGCCCTTAAAGAGGTTACTTATCCACATTAAAATAACTAGCTATATGCTATTGTTACGTTCGATAGCTCAATTGTGTCGGCTTATAGCAGTGGTTCTGATAGACATAAATGAATAACGAGACAGGTGAATTTAACTGATGTATATTATAGAAAATTACAATAGACTATTACAATAACTATTTGCAGCGGCAGGATCTCTGCGAAGGCTACGGAACTTCCTTCCCACCTATACTAAAATTGCGCTCGCACAATCTCTTCTTCTTCCTATCCTTGACTATGGCGATGTCAGCTATCTGGATCTCACCGAAGACCAACTGAATAAACTTGAGCGACTCCAAAACCTATGTATTAGATTCATATTTGGATTACGCAAATATGATCACATCTCAGAGTATCGTTTTAAACTCAAGTGGCTACCAATACGCTTTCGCCGGAATCTTCATATTCTTTCTCTTTTATACAGTGTTCTGTTTCATCCTCGCACACCCTCTTACCTCAAAGAACGTTTTCAGTTCTTACACAACACACATTGCAGGGACCTAAGGTCATCGGAGAATTTAAAACTAAAAATGCCGCAACATTCCACCCAGTTTGCTGACAAATCTTTTACTGTGCAAGCAGTAAGACTTTGGAACAACTTGCCTTTGACAATCCGGCAAGCTAAAACCTTGCCCGCTTTCAAAAAGCTAGTGAAGGATTTTTATCTGACATTATAAATACCTACTGTTGGTTTCTTTATATATGGTATATATTTCGGACAGTATATATATATGTTGTGTGTATGTCTATTGAATATGTATATATATGTATATATAAATATGTATATGTATATTTATAAATTTTGTTTATGTATGTGTGTATGTATGTATGTATATGTATTTATCTATGTGTAGTGTGAACAGGTGTTTATTGTGTATGGATGCTTTTGTTTATATTTTAAATATTCACGTGATATGCGTTATGTGTATGTAAACTACTCAACTTTTAAATAACAAATATCCGTATCAAGGTTGTCTGGAAGAGATCGCCGTGAGCGATAAGACCGCCGATTGTTAAGTCTATATATTTGTAATGTCTTATGTGCTAATTTGTAAACAATAAAGATATAAATAATAAAATAAATAAATAAATAGAATGTATATTCCGCGTCGGGCGTTGCGCACCCGACGCGTGCCGACAAGCAAAAGGACGGATCAAGATGGCGACTGGTGCCTCAAGCATAGTGAAGGGAAACCGCAACAGCTATACAGGAGAAAGGTTATAGCATCTAAATAGTTAAAATGTTTAGGCAAATATGTAACAGAACTTATAAAACTGAAATTGAATCCCTTAAGTTTACAATAAAATTGGCTTTATATAGTTAAATAATATTCAATCGTTACAGTTGACTGCACGGATGGCGTAGTGGTTTAAGCGGTCGCCACGCTGCTTCCTACTACGCCGAGTGCTGTGGGTTCAAACCCCACATGGGACGACACTTTGTGTGATCCACAAATTGTTGTTCTGAGTCTGGGTGTTGTTTGTGTCCGTTTCATGTATGTTTTTAAAGTCCCCGCGACACAAGATATATTCCTAATGCGGGAGTTGTATTTTTAAATGCAAAAAGAGAGAACATTTTAATTACCAAAATAGATTGTAACTCACTAAAAATCCCCAGTTACATCTTAACTCTCATTCCTTAATTAACGCTTTGTCTCCTACAAATTTGGGTTTTATTAACATAACAACTTCATTTCAACATCAATGTAAATTAAACTCTAATTCTCTCGACGAATGGTTTTGTTTCGAAATGTTGTTTCTTCTAGTCCACAGCATACTTTAGGCCGTGAATGTACGTTGTCAAGGAGACAAATGTGTCTCATACATATACAGCGATTGTTAAGCAAGTTTATGTTGATGAGGTGATGTCGTACAGATACAGCAGAGTCGACCGGTACATTTATATGTGGATAAATATGCCTTTAATGGCATCTGCGGGGTGAAATATAAAAAAATTTCGTAGTTGGCGAAGCATGAATATGCTATAGTTTACATTTATTATAGAACGTATCTGTGGTGACGGATTAAGAATACAGAGTGTCATCACCCCTATTCATCCCGTGGGTGTCGTAAGAGCCGACTAAGGGACTAAACTACGCAAAACTACCGCACTGCAGAGAGAAGGAAAACTTGACACACACCCTTTTTTTTTTTTTTTTTTTTAACGTGTGGAAATCCCCTCGGACCGTCACCCCTCCGGGGTTTGCGGCGGGGTGGTGTGTCGGACTCGGACCGACTAAAACCACACGGTGTGCCACTCTGCGCCTGTAACAGGAGGGATCCGGGAACAGCTGTTGTTAAGACATCCGGACCCCTCCTAGCGCCAGCCCGCTCCTGGTGCGGGCTCCGTCTCAATGTTTTCCTCTCTTTAGGCGACGTCCGGCACACGCGGACGCCGCCCCCTCGCGGCTGGCCAAACTAATGCGGGTGGAGGGGAAACCCACCCCGTCCACCCGCGGCCACACTCAGGGCGGCATGAGGCTGTGGTAGGCGGGCCTCCGCCGCCCGGTTCGCCGGCGGCGGATCGGGTCCGAGTGGAGGTCGTCCTCCCGGGCCCTCTCCGCCGCCTCCTTCCGCGAGATTACTACCTCGCAGAAGGTTGCGACCGCGGTAAAACAACTGTCACTACCGGCCATGGAGCGTACTACGGCCGGTAGCGAGAGATCCACTCCGATGACTGCAGTGAGGGCCCGGCGCTGCGCCGCCCATGCGGGGCAGACCGCCAGCGTGTGCTGGGCCGAGTCCTCACTGCAGTCGCAGTGGTGGCAGGCGGGACTCAGTTCCCTCCTAGCGACCGTGTGCAGGTACTTTCCGAAGCAACCGTGCCCGGAAAGCACCTGCGTCAGCCGGAAGGAAAGGGTCCCGTGCTGCCGCCCTGCCCACTCGGCGATGACCGGCTGGAGAGCCTCCACGGCGGCGAAGCCAGCGCGTGGAGTCTCCAGCCGGAACGACCAACGAGCCATCGTGGCTCGGCGAGCGGCTTCGCGCCACTCGCGCACATCCTCGGGCGGAGGGCGAAATCCGCTCTCCGCCCGGTAGTCAGCCACTCGCCGATAAACTTCGGCGAGCACTTCCGCCTCCAAATCCCACGGGGGAGTTCCGGCCAACGCGCACGCCACCTCCGTCGAAACGGTGCGGTAACCGCGTATGGCTCTGACCGCCATTACCCTCTGAGGGCGCCAGAGGCGTACCCTATTCTGGGCGGTCAGAGCCGCCGCCCACACCGGTGCACCGTACAGTGCCATTGACCGGACAACCCCCGTGTACAGCCGTCCTTGTCGCGACGCTGGGTCCACCCATATTGGGCAAAAGTCGCCCTAGGGCAGACGCAGTGCCGACCAGCTTTGGAGCAAGCTGTCGGAAGTGCTCGTCGAAGAGCCACCTCCCATCGAGGATCAGGCCCAGATATTTCATCTGGGCCCGAACCGGTACGAGGACCGAGTTGACCACGATTGAGGCGCCAGGGGGTGGACCACGACGGGGCCCATGGAATAACAGGGCCTCCGTCTTATCTAGCCTATACCCTATACCAACCCGTCTGGCCAGCGTGGTATAGTAGGCCAAAACCTCCTTTCCAAGGAGAGGCTTATGTCCAGCAGTGGACTATTAAAGGCTGATGATGATGATGATAGAACGGCCAAAGTAGATTCTCTTTTGTTTGTTTTGTCCGTATTGTTATACTAATATTACAGTTGGCAATGATTTTGTTACTAATATACCGTGGGGGTTTCATGATTCGACACCTACATAATGTGCCGGCTCGACTAGAGTTATGCCACGGTCTCGAAGAAATTTAATTCTATTTAGTTTTACTTATTTTTATTTATTTATGTCCTCATGGACAAATATATACATGCGAACTTAATGCCTAATAATGACCACAAGTGTCGTATGGAGATTAGGACTGCAGTAGTGAAAGGACCGGTCTTACGTAATTATATTTTTATCCTATGATTGTAGAAGATACTAAGAAAAGGTCATTAATTAGTCAATTTATTGCATTCCATAATGTACGTACATTACGTAGCACTCAAGAGTTACAAATACGTTGCCGCTCTTTGAGTCCGTGTGAGGCCGTGGTATCACCGTGGTCGAGCGTGCTCATTTGTGCCGAAGCATGGCTCTCCCACTGTAGTACATAGGTAACAATTATGGACCCTGACTCATTTGTTGACTTTGAGGGAATGAGATTACAAAATCCCCAATCCTACCTCCCCTCCACTTGTGTCTCTTGAATTGTAGGTGTCCATGTGCGGCTGTTATCACGTGCAAACAGGTGAATCGTCTGTACGCGTGACTCTGACACCATTAAAAAAATAAAATATTTGAAATTAAAGTAATGAAATGTAATTTATACTAAAATTGAATATTGAGTCGTAATCCTTATCATCTTTATTTAATTTCAAAGTTTAAGAACTTCTAACGAACAACCTACGCAATAAGTCGCAATTTAAGTGTATTATTACTGTTTTAAATTTAAAAAAAATGATAACTAAATATTCTAAATTTACGCTTACGCTAAAGTAGAACATTTAACTTTATGTAGAAACAAAGAAAAGTAAGTAAAGCTTATTTGCTGAATAGAGCTGCATCGATGTCATATTTAATGAAATTAGGACAACGAATTTTTTATATTCTACTAAAAACTACTCTACTACCATTTTTGCATTTTTAATTCTATTCTCCACATTTACAGAGTTTTGATTTGGTGTCTTTATTGATTTTTGAAATGCAACTATAGAACAATAAAAGAAAGTAAGTAAGGGATAAAGAAAATAAAAATTATGTAGCAAGTAAGGTAAGTTAAGGATAATAAAAATAATAAGTGTCGTATGAGGATTAGGAATATAGTAATGAAGAGACCGGTCTTACGTTATTAAACGTTTATTTTACGTTGTAAAAAAATAGAAAAAAAAGGAAGATAAACATTTATTCGAAAGCCATACACGTAATTAATATTTTAGTAAAGTAAGCAATTTTACCTTTTAAGGTAAATTATCCCAAATATCCGTTAGATTAGGAGCAAAACCTTAATATTTTAGCTAGAACTCAGAAATATGAGCAACATAGTGGAACACAAGTAAAAGTTTAACAAAAAAAAACCGACTTCAATGGTTTTCTCATGGATTCCATGGTCAGAACTAGACCAATTTGAAATAAGACCACACGGAAAGCACCAGCTTTCCAATAAAAAAAGAATCATCAAAATCGGTTCACCCAGTCGAAAGTTATGAGGTAACAAACATAAAAAAAAAAAAAAAATACAGTCGAATTGAGAACCTCCTCCTTTTTTGAAGTCGGTTAAAAATTGACTTCAAAAAAGGAGGAGGAGGTGGTAAGCGGTCGCCACGCCGCTACTACGCACGCTACGCACTACTACGCTGTATGTTGTGGGTCCGATCCCCACATTGGATGACACTGTGTGATTCACAAAATGTTGTTCTGAGTCTGGGTGTCTCTGTGTCCGTTTCATGTATGTATTTAAAGTCCCCCGCGATACAGGATTTATTCCTAATGCGATTGTCTTTAAAAAAAAGCCCCCTCATTCACTCTGAGGGCTTTTACTTTAAGCTCGGTAAGAAACTTGCGACTCTTAGTCTTGTCTTCTTCTTCTTCTTGACTTCTTCTTCTTAACTTCTTCTTGTCTAGTGGTTAGTAACCCTGACAGTTAAGCCGGAGATCGTAGGTTCGATTACCACACACGACAAAAAATTTCGTGACGAGCACGATGATTTGGTCTGTGTCAGGGTGTAATTTATCTATATTTTGTATGTATTAAGAAATATATACGTATGTTTATCGGCAGTTTGGTTACCACAGCACAGGATCTGTCTAGTTTGCAATCAGACGGCCGTGTGTGAGATGTGTTAAGTATTATTATTAATAATAATATATTCTACCAAATTCACACAACGCCATCTAGTCCCAAACTAAGCAGAGCTTTACTAGACAGGGTAGGGTTACTAGACAATTGATATAAATACATAAATACTTTTATTTTGTAAATACATACATATTACACATAGAAACACCCAGACCAAATCAAACATGAAAAGTTCATGCACACAAATGTTTGATTTAAGCGGGAATTGAACCCGCGACCTTTGGAATAGTAGTCCATTACACAAACCACCATGCGGTCGTGGATTATAATTATATTATTAGTATTAAGAATACTTTCCGTCTTAGCAGAGGTACGCTTAGTAAATCCCAATCTGTACTAAGCACCCACAGTCTCACATTGAAACGGAAACATTTAAGCCTAATTTCCCACTAATCAATGAAACTATTATGTTAATAGGTTCATACCACCACGCTAACTAATATGCTAAACATGAACATGCTACTCAATCGCCTCGGTTTACCACCCACCCTCGTTCGATAATAATATCGACAATTTTGAAACAAATGTCACACAAATGTTGATAGTTCTCATGTTTAGGAATAGAAGAATGACAGAAAAACTTTGTGGTTGATAATTATAATAGAAGAATTATTTTAGCTTACTAGCTTAGCTTTATATGGCACAGAGGATTTAGTCGAAAAGAAACCCATGCTGCTATGAAGCCATGTATTCAATGAATATCCGAGGTTTTAAGTTTGCGATCGTATTATTGCAGTTTTTGTAATTTTTTATTACTTATTTCTTTCTGCGCTGCCTAACAAAAGTAGCATTTACGAGTATATCAACTACCTCGGTAGTGCAGAGGTGCCGATGTCTCTTGTTTGTTTTCCGGGTCGGACCAAACGTTTGTATGATCTGCAAATATTTGTTTCGGAGTTTGGGTTTTTTCCATGTATAATATGTATGTATTTACAAAAAATTAAATAAGTATTCTATCAGCCAATCGAGCTTTCATAGTACTACCAGCTCTATTTAGTTTGAAACTAGATGGCGTTGTGTGTTGGATGTCCGAAAAAATTAAACATTATTATTATACGAAGAATTCATCATATTTTTTTAAAACCTCATGTTTATCTTGTTTATTTTATACCTGTATTTATATTACATACAACTGTGTATAAGATAAGTGCTGGTATAAAATACAGTCTTACAAAAAAACTTTTTTGTATATAGAGTATTTCTGTATCTTTTTTTCTCTTTATTTATTGTTCTAGACTTTAGACATTCGTACTTGTCAGTCCCGTCGTACCTCATACAGATTGTTACATTACAATTTAATTTAATTTAAATAAATCTTAGTGATACGAACTTACAAAGGCTAGAGGCGGATTTTGAAGTCGGCGCAGACAAAATGTGGTGGAACAATTTCTGTATTTGCATTAACAACCATCTAGTCACACCTGAAACTCGGGAGTCACAATCGAGTTGCCGGCCTTTGAGGAAGGTTTGAAGGTCGTATAGGCCCGGAAATCATATTTGTATTTATACAGCTGATATCATAGCCCTTATAGAAAATATTTAAAAATAAGTAAAATTAAACATGATTTTACTTTAAAAAAAAGAAATAACATTTAAAAAGTCGCGTCTGAGTGTTTATCTTTGACCACTATTTCATCACAGCGACAGTTGACGCTCACACTGAAATGGAAATTACATTGCCACATAATTGACAGGAAAGTCTTCGTTTCAAAGAGAACGTGTTTTTGGTCTTT
>CADEBD010000868.1:0-12868 GCA_902825455.1 Arctia plantaginis | reverse complement strand
TCAGTGGTACACGTCCCGATGTGAGGTTCCTATCTTTGCAGTCCTAACCACTGGTGTCTTGGTACCTGTACCCGATGTCGGTGGTCTACTATTTTTTATATTTTTAAATGTATTTTTATATCTTTTGTAATATATTTAAAAATGTAATTAATATGTATATATAATATAATAATAATAATATTGTACCACATTCACACAACGCCATCTAGTCCCAAACTAAGCAGAGCTTGTACTATGGGTACTAGACAACTGATATAAATACATAGGTATATACTTTTTTTTTGTAAATACATACTTATTATACATAGGAACACCCAGACCAAATCAAACATTAAATGTTCATGCACACAAACGTTTGACTTGAACGGGAATCGAACCCGCGACCTTTGGAATAGCAGTCCGTTACACGAACTACTACGCCATTCGGTCGTCAAAAGTATAAAAGGGTAGTTTATGAAAAGAAAAGCAAAATTGAAAATATAGCCACACATATGTTTCAGGATCGAACAACATGGTTTAATGACCCATTTAAATGTGGCAGGTTCTAAATTTGAAATCATTCTTTTTCATTATGTTTATTTATGAATGGGGCCAAGAAGCTGAAAGTCAAAGTTGTTATTACGTTCATGTGTACATAAGGTGTTAACCACAACTTTGGTCCTAACGATATGAAACCCTGCTAGCTGCATTAAATTATTTCTCGAGTGGTAACCGTGTACTAGGACAATCACAAGGTGATCCGACGACCTGGATGATGAAGGTCGCGGCAAGCTGTTGGATGCGGGCAGCACAGAACTGGGCCTCAATTCTACTATTTTATGTTCACGCCTAGCCACTGTCATACCACTGACACGCTATTGAGATGCCATCGAGTGGCCAGTGGAAATAAATATAGTTTCTTGAAATATTAAATTTAATTGCTGCAGAAAAATTAAAAGGTCAGAATTTGGTATTTTCAAAGACATTTTATTTATAAATAGTTACATAAGTATTACATATACATGTATTGCTTACATTCAAGTAACTATTATTACTTTAAGCTAAAATTAAGAATTAAATTATTACCAATAAGCTAATGGACCTGCAAAAGCTGCAGGAACACCATATACAGACGGTACAAAAACAGAGTACGGAGAGGGTGCAACTATGGAAGAATATACGGTGGTTACAGGGCCGCCTGCGTAAAATATATGAGCATAATTGCGGTAGTCGACCACTGAAGGCTCAGAAGATACAACGAAAGTAACAGGAGCAACGGATGCCACAGGTTTTACAGGACTTGCGGATTTTACGGAATTTGCAGGTTCTACAGAACTTATGGGCTCAGCGGTAACTGCAGGTCCTACAGGACTTGCGGATTTTACGGAATTTGCAGGTTCTACAGAACTTATGGGTTCAGAGGTAACTGCAGGTCCTACAGGACTTTCAGGTTCAACGGGAACTACAGATACTACTGGCACAGCTGGATCCTTACGAACAATCGCGTTGAATCCATTCGCATCATTGGCTGTATAGTCAACGGTACGTTTGGTACCATCAGCATCGAGTAAGGAGTATTGTCCAACAATGTTACTGCCGACGCGAGTCTCCACCTGACTCTTGAAGTCGCCGGTGCTGGGATCGGCTACATTGTAACTGAAGCTGGAAGAGTCAGCAGTAGCTGTAGATTCTACAGGAGATACAGTTTCAGCCCGAACTGCAGGTACTACTGGCGCAATAGGAACAACTGGATCTTTCCGAACAATCGCTTTGAAACCATTCGCGTCATCAGCTGTATAGTCAACGGTACGTCTAGTCCCATCAGCATCGAGCAATGAGTATTGTCCAACAACGTTACTGCCGACGCGAGTCTCCGCCTGACTCTTGAAGTCACCTGTGTTTGGGTTGGCTACCTCGTAACTAAAGTGGGAAGAATCAGCGTCTACTCGCACTATTGGCACCACAGAGCTGTGGGCCACAGCCACAAGAGCGGCAAGAACTACGAACTGTAAGGAAACAGTGATATTAGTATTTTATTAATAAAAAACAACAGTATTGCATTAGGCAGATTTATTTAGTAAAGTCTCTCTGTTCAGTAGAAGATTGCATCTACTCAGGTTAACAAGATTACAAGGTGTTTGATCAATCTCAATTGTTAAGTAATACTTTGTCTTGTCATTCTTAGTGTGCTGTTCTATTATAAATACTCTACTATTTTTTGTCTCTACCAATTCAAATTGGACGTTTTTTTTAATTCCATACTAGGACATAAATGAAAAGATATTAAAATGAAAGCCAAACTACGTTATAATTGCATAAAAGGCTGCTTGTTCGTACATAATGATTGATGGAATCCATAGTTCTTACCTTGACTGTCATTACTGATCCTGAAGAGATTCACTGATTGAATGATGCGCTATGCTAAGAAGAGTCTGTTTATATACTTACATATATATTTACTTAAGGTATTTTAAAAGCAGGTTTTGTCGAAACTATGTAACGTATGTAATGAATCCCATTTAAATTAATTTATCAGTTTATATCATTTCCTAATTGCTATAGGACATTCTTATTTGAGCCTTAGGCACTACCTACTTCGCCCATAAAATATTTGATAACACATGATATTTAGAATAAAACATTAAACTTCGTCCTTCAAGGGACCAAAACTTTAAAATTTTTAAATTTGCCTTTAAAATTAAATATTTTTAATTTCCACCAGTTGATCTATTTATAATATACACTAGCCATTCCTTTCACCGACGACTCCAAGGAATCGTATGTAAAAGAAAAATATGTAAAGTTATCTATTATTTTCAGAAACTTACTGATTTCAACAAAACAAACAAAAAACTTCAGATGATCTTTATTATAAGAATATTTAAGATAAGATAACGTTTTTTTGAAGCATTTTTGCCAGTTCTTCTATTCGAGTAGCCTGTGGGTAAGGTATACGCGTTCATCCTACGACACCCTTCTTATTCAGTATAACAATGCTTTAAGAATGATATTGAAATTAAAGAATACGAGAGGCCTATGTTCAGCAGTATACAAGTGACGGGTTCAAGGCGATAATTCGTAAAAAAATAGCTATCATCTTGCAGCGTCTGCGGAACGCCAACAACAGCATTCTGAAAGTCATTGCTGCAACGTTCGACCGCCCTATTCAAAAACATTGGGTAAGGGCAGTTATATAGTATCATCATCAACATCGACAACTTTTAAAAGCCCACTGCTGGACATAGGCCTGTCCTTAGAAATCAATATAGGTGTATTATAAAAATAAATTTAATGTAATGATACTAATAATACTAACTTAATTATAAGCAAATTGTTACTAATACACTAATACTATGGACTGCAGCACTATGGTCTGAAATAAATAATTCTTATTATTATGTATAATAATATTATAGTATATACAGCAAAAAGTATAAACTACGCAGCACAACAGCACTGCAGAAAGAAGGAAAACTTGACACAAACCCTATACCAACCCGCCTGGCCAGCGTGGTAAAGTAGGCCAAAACCTCCTTTCTAAAGAGAGGCTTATGACCAGCAGTGGACTATTAAAGGCTGTAGACGTGATGTGAAACAAAGCAAACAAAAACAATTAAATTTGATACTTTGTTCAGCTATGTTTGATTTTTCAAAATAATTATTTTGACACATCTCACACTCGGTCGTCCAATCCTGTGACGTTAGGGTCACTAACCACTAGAGCAGTTCTACTAACTAACTATTTCTAACTCTATTTCTTAAAATTAATATTAATTAGATTTTGAGATAATTAATGCTTTTGACCAGTGGAAATCCTTGCCCTAGACCTGGCCTATTCAACATAAGACAATCTCAGTTCCATTTCTCCATGCGATTTTTTGTAAGACAACTCCAACACTAGTAATATATCCTGTGTCTTGGGTATCATAAGACGTACACAAAGAACACCTAGACTCAGAAAAATAATTTGTGAATCACACAAAGCGTTGCCCCATGTGAGGATCGAACTTATGCCAATTGCATAAACAGCGCAGTAGGCAACGACGAGGCGACCGCTTAATCCAATACGCCATTAGTGCAGTCAAGGTTTCCTTACATTGGCTCCATCATTCTGCCTGTTTACTCTGCTTTTTTTACTCCCGAAAACGTTTATTTTTTCCAAGGAAGGTAAGTAAGACAGGCTACCAAAGCCTTCCTTTACAATGTTATGCCTATATTATAGCTTTTAATTTACAATGTGTAAAAAACGAAGTCCGTCTTACTCATGTTTGTTTCGATGGTAAACAAGTAGTCAAAAAGAATAAGTATCATGTATTTTTCCATGTGGCAGAGGTACCTTGTCTCACTCACTTCAACATACTTACTTAGAGGTTCAGCTAATAACCTATTTTTTACCTATATTTATCATTTAGCTTTAAGATAATTTTAGCTTCTTTGTTATTTTTAAACACTTATTTAAAATAAATGTTTCTCTTCAACTTTCTTTAACTCTACTTAGAATCCATTCTAGTACAGGCTTTTTCTTTACTATGGGGGATTACAAACGAAAACATCGTTTTCATTCGAGTCAACGTTTAATTTTTTTTGTTTTTTTCAAAAACATTTCTTAGAAGTGCCATTATTCTGAACTTATGTGGTTTTATGAAACACATCAAGCAGATTTTCACTTTAAATATACTGTGAGCAGTAGGTGAAGTTACTTCAGTTAAGAAAGATGAAAGACCAAGATTCGATAGTTTCACAATTTATTTAACAAAAAAATGACACACTATATTATTATTATTTACATTTACAGACATTTACAGAGAACTGCGAATCGACCATGAAATCATTTTACCAGTATGAAGAATAAACTAGTGGGGAGTTGAAACGCAGACGCGAAGGCGTATACAGGGGCACCAACACCAGCAGGGTAAATGGAAGGTAGACCAACAGCCGAGTATACCAAGGGAGAGGCGAAGCTGCGGGCGTCCACAATAGTAGGTTCGGCAGCAGCAACTGTTACTGGAGCAGTAGCAACTACAGGAGCACTAACAACTACAGGGGCAGCAACAACAGCAGGATCCTTACGTACGACAGCGTTAAAGCCATTCACGTCATCGGCTGTGTAGTCGACAGTGCGCTTGGTGCCGTCAGCATCGAGCAGAGAGTACTGACCGACAACATTGCCACCGACTCGAGACTCCACCTGGCTTTTGTAGTCACCGGTGTTGGGGTCGGCTACGTCGTAACTGAAGCTGGAAGAGTCAGCGGTCTACTTGTACTACTGGCACCACTGAGCAGTGGGCCACGGCTACGAGAGCGACAAGAACTACGAGCTGCAAAAAAGTAATAATTGTCATTAATTTTAAAAAGTAAATGACATCGTCAATGTGCAAATTTCGAATTGAATTCAATCAAATTATTTTCTCGTACACATACGGGAACAGATATCACTGATTGAATTGTCAAACATTCACGGTATGTACCTAATACCTGTTACGTGATCACATTAACTCCCGCGTATAAACGTAATTATAATAGCTTATACTTATAATCAAGAAACTTGACAGTTCAAAAGTAAGAATTCAGTTAGTTCAAAATAAAATCCAAAATTTAAAAAAGAAATGATTTTGCTTGTGTAAGATCACCAATTTACCTTAGATGCCATTGCTGATCCTGAAGAGATTCACTGATTGAATGATGCCATACCAAATATGAGTATGCTTATATACTCATTTTCCGATCACTATATGACTCCCAAGTTTAATAGAAACCTGTATTGTGTGTAGGTAATTAAAAGAATTTAAATTGATCTATGTGTTCAAACTATTTCCTAATTGCCACTCGACATTTATGTTTTTTAGGCATGTGTATGGTTTTAAAAATATGACAACAGCTTATAACTACGTAATGGTTTCATTATAACCTATATTCTGGTACTTAAGGTTTTCATACCACGAGATAGTTAAAGGTACCTACAGACCGGTTTTCACTGCCAAAAAGTCTATGAACTTTGCTCATTTTTTATATCCACAGAAACATTTGCAATGGCAAGAAGTTAATAGGATAATTCGGGATGGGATACCGTTTCATCATCATCATCATCAACGGCCTTTAAAAGTCCACTGCCGGACATAGGCCTCTCCTTATAAAGGAGGTTTTGGCCTGCTATACCTCGCTGACCAGACGGGTTGATATAGGTTTGTGTCAAGTTTTCCTTCTCTTTGCAGTGCTGTTGCCCTGCGTAGTGTGCTCCCTTAGTCACCTCTTACAAAAACCGACAGGATGAATCGGGGTGATGACACTCTCTTTCTTAATCCGTCACTACACTGAACGATACGTATATGGACACCGTTTACTCTGGATCAAATAAATTAGCAATTAGTGATAATGATGACGTCAAAATTGAGCAATTCCTACGATGCTTTTTACCCACCCCATAAAAGTGCAGGCAATACACTTGTGTGCCTTGACTTGCATGGCGAACCTGGTGAAGACGCCTTCCGCATTAGAAATATATCCTGTGTCGCGGGGGGACTTTACAAACATACATAAAAAGGACACAAAGAACACCCAGACCCAGAACAACACTTTATAGATCATATAAAGTGTCGCCCCCAATTAGGGGATCGGACCCACAACACTCAGCGTAGTAGTAAGGCGGCGTGGTGACCTTTACAACACTACGCCATCCGTGCAGTCAAGATAATAGTAATGTATTACCATAAAGCATTAATATGAAATTCTGAATGTCCTCTGGTTAATGCTAAACTTCGATGTGAGTATTGTTCATGAAGTATTGTTACCCATTAGTGAATAGTGTAGCATCGCATATCACTTCCCTCTGAATCTCATCCAATTTCATATTGAATATACGTTGTTCATTCAGTCATCTTATCACGGAGTATTGAGTTTCTATTTTCACAATTGATAGTTTTGTTTTTAATTTCTAAATGCAAAATATAGTTAACTAGACGTAAGATACTTGAAATTTCATTATGTATGGTTTAATAATGTTACGTTGGCGAAAGGCCAGGGCCGCAATGCTGCTATTTTATGTTCACGCCAAGCCACTGTCATACCACTGACACGCTATTGAGATGCGGGGGGATCAATGAAATAATTTTACATTGATAATGCAAGCTTGAATTTATTTTATATTTGTGTGATTTAAGCTTCCAATACAGCATCCAATACAGCTTAAAGTATTGGATGATGTATGGTCATCCCAACTTTTCTAGTTCAGTTTAAAGATATATTTTTTATTTATTTTTGTATACTTTCTGAGTGAATCAGGTAGTTATTTATTAATGCAGGGACGTTGTTGAAGAGCTCTCCGTATAATAAACACTAAGCACTGTGACGAACACACGTTTCTTTAGACCATATTAAAACTGGATTCGCATTCCTGATAACATTTATGCAACTAGTTCCGGTGATTATCTATTGTCTTTAGCACCAAATGAATCCAAGAGCTAAGGCATAAGGTGAATAGTATAAAAAAATACTCGATCGGTACAGAGTCTCATCATCGAATTGTGGCTTAGTAACAATGAGACTAATAAAAGATTACGCTTTCAAGAGACTACATTGATAAAATAAAAACATTTCGACAAAATTTTTTTAAACCCCCTCGTTTTTAGGACGATTGAATTAAAAGCTGCTAAGACTTACTAAAAATAGATTCGGTAGTAGAAGCGGCGTGGGCCCTTTTAAAACGTATTACCAAAAAGCATTAATATGAAATTTGAATGTCTCGGGTTAATGCAAAATTCGATGGAGTTTTGTTACCATTAGTGAATAGTGCGGCGCACATCATTCTCTCAAAATTCACCCAATTTCATATTGAATTACGTTTTCTTTCAGTTTTTTCACGGAGTTTTGATTTTTCTTTTTTCAAAATTGTATTTTTTTTTTAAATTTTCAAAAAGAAAAATAAGTTAATAGAGTAAGATATTTAAAATTTTCATTATGTAGGGTTTTAATAATTTTACGTTGGGCGACTACTATTTATAAAATTTTAATGCCCCCTGGAAGTTTTTGTTATTTTGAGTTAAGAAAAAATTGTAACAAAAAATCTTTTATACTTCCTTCCCTCTCCGGTTTAAAATTTTTTCAGTGATATTTCAAACCCTAACCGTTTCAACCCCAGTAGACATAAATGTAATTTAGGAAGGTTTTATTACATGCTTAAAATTTTGTGGGTAAGAATGAATAATGAGCAAACGTATTTTATAGTTTTGGGTTGCGTTCCATTTTATTTTTCTCATAAGACCTTTTTTATAGTGAATTTCTTTTTTAGCACCCAAAAAACACGCTGAGACGGGACACTGGTTCCGAGGGCAGATTTGGGCCCAAGTGCCATAAAATATTCTTTGAAAGCTTAGTTCTACATAATAGAGCAGGAAAAATTCAACTTAGTGGTGAAAAAACAGTCAGCAATAAACAAGCCAAGTACAAAAGACCATAAGAAAAAAAAATTTAAAGAGACGACGTTTTAAAATTTTTTAATTGTTTTTTTTTTAAAAAAGAAGTATCCCGAGGTTCTTGCATTTTTTTAAAAACTTTTAACTGACATATCTTTCTATTATTTTTTTTACCTATAAACATGCAAATTATTTTATTTTTTTACAACGTTTAATGACCAAACTCAAAACTCCTGTCTCGTCTTCCGATGTCCGAAGAGCTGGTCAATTCCGGGGATATTGGCGAACTTTAGGAAGCCCACTCGAGAAATGGAGTTTTTGGTTAAGATGATGTTGATGAAAATTTCCCATCAATATTTAGGATTAATTCCAAAAATTTAAAAAATAAATTTAACAGTTTTTTTTTTCTGTAAATATATAATTGGGGGGGGAAAAAAAAAATTGATTGTTGTTTTACTTTTTTCTTAGGTTGATAATTTACAACCAAGCCCATTACTGAAAGTTTTGTATTTGTTGGTTTTTAAGTTTAAATATAAAAAACAAGGGAGCCCCATAGGAAGATTACTGAGGGCAGCACCGCAGCAAAAAAACACGAGGAGCGCCGAAGACCGGGGAGAGACTGAAAAACTGCAGCGACAACGCCAGGTCCGGCGCGATAACAGTGGTGCAGTGAGATTACAGCAGCATCTTTACGACGACAGCTTGAAGCCATTACGTCATCGCTGTGTATCGACAGTGCGTTTGGTGCCCTCAGCATCGAGCAGAGAGTAGACCCCACAACATTGCCACCGACTCGACTCGACCTGGGTTTTTTTTAGTCACCGGTGTAGGGGGCGGCTACTCGTACGCGAAAATGTTTTAGTCACGTTACTTTACTACGGCACCACTGAGCAGGGGCCACGGCCACAGGGCGACAAAACTACGAACGCAAAAAAATAATAATTAGAATGACAATCTCAGTAAATATCAAGACCCAATCTTTTGTAGGTTTATTTAGACACCCGTAAAACAAGACACTCATTTAGTTACCGCTTCTAAAATCTCTAACCGTCACAATGACGGTTAGAGATTTTAGAAGCGGTAGATTTTAGATTTCGAAGCTTTGTGTTGAAGTGCTTAAAGCTTGAACTAATATTAATAAGCATAGTAAAAAATATCTAGAAGAAGCATCTAGTGTGGAATAAAGTATGTTAAAATGCAATCGTATTTCCGATTGATTCGTATTGATTCAATGTAATTCATTTTAGGTAACATTGAATTAAAAAACTTATAGTCCTACCTTAGCTGCCATTTCTGATCCTGAAGTATTTCACTGATCGAATGATGCACGCTACATACCAAAGCGGGTTTATATACAGACGATTGTCCTGCGGCTGTCACGAGCGGTCACTTGACGAACTTGAGATTTGGGCCGGATCAGGCTATTCACAGGGGTGTCAAGTCAAATTTAGTGCGCAACATACAAGAAAAGGTAGTACGTTATATGAATTACTATAATCTATAAGTAGACTCTAATATTACATAAAAACTGAAGGCATATTTATTTTGCCACTAAGTACATGATACACATAGAACACTACTGCTTATAATTTGAACGTGAAGAAAAAACTCTGTAGATTTTTGTAATATTTGAACTGACAACCCTAATAGATGGTCTCTATAAGAATATAATACCAGACTAGCGGACCCGAGCCAGACGTTGTCCTGTCAAATTTGACACTGCGATGGTAGCGCCGTCTGTCGGATCCAATGTAAAACATTCCAAAATCAACAACTACTAATAAATTAAAAATTAATTAAAAAAACATTGTCCATCGGACAAAATTGTGAATCTAAACCATTCCCAGATCCACTTGAACACACACAAAAAACTTCATCAAAATCGGTCCAGTCGTTTGAGAGAAGTTCAGTTACATACACACTCACAGAAGAATTATATATATAAAGATATACTACATAGATGTAAGTATATATTTATATAAGTACTAGTGCTTATTAAAAAATAAATGTTGTGAATATTAATTGGAACGAACATGTAAACCAGTTTCAAACGTACTTGCCAAAAAATGCGGATTGTAAAGTGATTAGTCGTTACAATCTAAATCAGGGCAAAAAATATAATTTCCGAGCACATAATTAGTTTTTTATATAATGGGCTCTTTATTTTTTTCTCTACAATGTTATAAATATCAACATCATTGCATTTACTATCAAAGCAAGGTCTCTTTTTTTGACAGTGTTTGCGAATTCGTAACACGTGTACGAATACAAGTAGCCAGTAATTTTTTAAACATTTATATTAATAAGTATAATTTCTTAAATATAAATATTTAAATAAGTAAAATATATTGATTGATAAAAACTGATTACTATCTATTAAGTAATCTTGAGACTTCTATACCACCCTAAGGTTGACTGATAGAGAATGCCCATTTTTTTTTTCTGTGCGAAACTCCCCTCGGACTCGAACGACCAAAAACCGACCAGATGGGTCCGACCGACCAAAAACCAAAAACCGGGAACCAGGTATACCTTAGAAAGGAAAGCCCTGGTACCCCGATGTACCTCGAGCCATCTACGGCTTATAGATGACCCCTTCTGTGTGGGAACCCTTCCCTTCCTGCCCCGAAGGGCCCGGCCTGCTTCTGCTAGAGTGACAGATGGCCTCACTTGTCACCCTCAGGCCTGCGCTTATGGAGGACGGAGGTCGCTCTGCGACCTCAGGCGCCAAGCCGTATGCGGTACCTGGCCTGTTCTCGGGCTGACGAGCGGGAGGGTTCTGAACCTCTCCCGGTCTCTGCTCCGAAATCTCCTTCGCAAGCATAACCTGCTCCCAGAAGGAGACGGCGGAGGTCCACGCACTCTCGCTCTGATAGAGAATCCCTGGGCATTTTTCTAGAGTAGCAGGCTTAAATCTGTTGTCGTACAAAAATGCTTAAATATTTACATTCCTACACGTTCTCAGGAATACAGAAAAAGAACAACCTTTATCCAGAAAAAAATTACCTGTCGCTGTGATTACATACATGCTCTCTTCCGATATTAGTGAAACACAGTATGTAAGGTAATATAATTTATTAATTAATACACTAAAATAATACAGTATAACATACATGTGCAACACAGTTGACTCGATTATAAAGCCTGCTTCACACTGCTACCTGTCTATGTCACATCACATCCGTTACATCTATTTTATATTGTTTTTTTTATCTTTTAGATATATAATAGAATATTTTAATTATCGTGTCAAAAGTGTAATGGGAACGCCAAATCAAGTCTCAGATAACAAATCTGTCTTTTTTAAAGGGCTAGCTTTATCTCGATCTTCGTTCCAGTTCTCATGATTGTGTATATATTATCTTTACGGTATATTTTTTACCTTAATTAGTATTCCTTCCTTACTGATACGTTGTGCCTACAAGTGTGACCTGACACCTTAGTTAATTATATCTAGTAAATTCAATCTTCCGTCTGGTGATACTTCCCGAGTATTCATTTCACTAGCTTCCGCGTCTTATTTATTTGTATCCTTGAGACCAACGCCTACAATAATGTGACCAATTGTGCCTTATATTTCGTTTCATGTTTAAATTATTTCGATTTAATTGATGGTTGTCTTTAATAGAACTTTAATAGAAAACATTTTATGTTAGTTTATTTGTCTTACAGTAATGGTTTCTTATGCACATGTACTTTTTTTTAATAAGTGGCTTTGTCGCTATGTGACCCCGTCGCCCTGTGACAGTACGTATACAACCTAACATAGACACAATTCCACTAATGTATACAATATCCGTGCTTTAACCAATACAGGGTTGGCCAGAATACTATTACAAAGGCTGATATACATACCTCTCGAGACCCCTAAATGTTTATTGTAAGTTCTGTTCCTTACACATTAAAAAAAAACACATGTATTTGTCCGACAACTTACATTCATTATGTTTTAAAGATCTCAGATGTACAAGTAAAATGTTTTTATTTTGCACTTTAAAAAAATATATTTTTAGCAGTCTAACTGATCAGCAGAAAATTTATATAAAATTTCAGAGATCCTTAACGGTAGGGATAGATAGAAATAAGAACCACTATTCCTATCAATAGGGATTTGTAAGCAAATCAAAGCGGAGGACTCATGCTCCTGTATTTTGTGGTATATACTTGGTATAGACGCATGTTGCCCACAATAATGTGATCAAAATACCTACATCGCAGCCATCTAATATACGTTTAAACTACCTTAAAGTGTCTTAATTATATGTTAATATAGTTATTACACCACCTCATCGGAGTTTCGAACGATTTATCTTAAATGATCACGATATCAGATTAGAAAATGACATTTGTTACTGACATTTATCGGGTGTCGAACCAAACAGAATTAATGTTAGACCATATACCACAAAGACTTATTAGCATACAATAGTAAGTAATACTGAGGGGCTCGTGCTAAGTGATAACTGAATAGGTTAAAATAC
>CADEBD010000867.1:25000-33781 GCA_902825455.1 Arctia plantaginis | reverse complement strand
AAAGGAAAACGTTTCCGAAAAACAAACGGGGGAAAACCCACTGGGCCACGGGGTTACCCTTTTTGGGGCTTGGGGCCTCGGGGTTTTCCTGCCCCCCGGAGTTTTGCCGCCCGTCCCGGCCACGTGGTACCCCTTGGGGGGCCGTGCGACTATCAATTATATCTGTATCCTGTTTGCGCTGCTGCCCCGAATTACCAGACACATCGAACAGCCACGTGAGTCAACCCTATGCGAAATTATAGACATTTTAAAAATTTCCGATTTTCAAAAAAAAATATTTAAAAAAATAGAGCGATAAGAGTTTAATTAAAAATCATATTTAAGTTACTTATACTAGTTTCTATCTGGGAAAAAAGTTTGACAATTTTCGGCCTCGTAATCTAGGAATTATAGAATTTTCAAAATTAGGGGTAGACACGTGCTACCCTTATTTCAACCCCCTTGTAGGTGAATAGTATGTTATATTTTGAACTTTAATTGTGTAAAGCCCGGAGATTTTTTTCAGAATTTTTTCTCAGGTTGTGTTCTTTATTTCTTAAATTTAAGTCTAGTTTTTATAAATTTTAGCATTCTAAAAATTTAGGGTGCTTTATTAGGGGTGGCTTTATTGCGCATCGTGTTTGTTATTAAGTTTCCAGTGCAACGAGCCCAAACTCGGGTGTCCTAAGCCACATATAGCCGAAATAACAAAAATTACTAGAACAAACGGCCATATTGAGCGCCATTTTGAAATATTGTTAATATTCATAACTCTTGACTCCGACATCCTACGAAACTGTGGTTTTCACGGTTGATCTTGATTTGGCAATCTCTAACTGAGTAAGTAGTAAGCAGCTCTAGGTAGAGAAAAAATTCCGACTCTACTACACGTGCAAAATTAAGTAGTACACGCTAAGCTGATTCAGGGGACACCAAACTCGACTCTTTTGCGTTAGAAATTGCTGAAAAACTAGCACTCAAACATTTTGAGCGCCACTTTAGACGCCATATTGTTTTTACAATATTAACTGTAACTTCTGAATTTTTGACGCTAGAGAGTTGGGAAAAATTTCGCAGGAAGGGGCATCACCTGCACTATACACTACTGACAAATAAGCTCTATATAGAGCTCTAGTTTTAACTTTTTACTTGTTTTCTGTGTATTTTTGTCTTTATTATTTTATGTTATCTTGTTTTTGTGTGTGACCATTTACTGCCTCTTTGGCACTTAAAAATAGACAAGACTCTACGTAGAGTCACCGTACAAAACTTTATTTTGTTGCTATTGCACAAATTTTGAAACAGAGATAAGAAAGAAAGATCAGAATAAGTATATTTTATAACTTTTACAAACCTTGTTATTAATCACCTATTAAAATCGTAACAATTGTTGACTGGTTTCCCACGTTACTCCCAAATGGCTACTATCCACACCCCGGCCAAGAAGCCTGCAAGTGAAGAAAGAGACAGGAGCTCTATAGGCTCCACGAATGAGACAGAGAAGGCAAGACCTTCTCTTAAGAGAAGCCCGACGCCTACGACAAGTGTGAGAAGGAGTGTAGGAGAGTGGGAGACGGGGAGAGTTGAACCAAAAACTGTGTCGGAGACTTCTCCAAAAATTAATCAGAAGACACGGCCGGTACCAAAATCAAAAACAATCGTTCCCCTGGAAGGGATGGAACTGCAAAAGGTACCAGCGGGACTCTCCGGTGTCCCCAAAAAGGCCTCTCTACAATACCGGAATCGAGTTGCCGAGGCCAGAGCATGCTTAAACAAAGCAAAACTCCATCTCGGCAATTCCAAGAATTTAAAGACAGAGATCAAAAATGAAGTTGTTCAAGCAATCGACCGACTATACCAGCTGGTAAAAGAGGCAGAACTAGAGAAAGAAAAGACTTCTGGAAAGATAGCAGGTACAGTAAGACAGGAAATAGAAGAAACTCAAGCGAAAGGAGGAGAAATCAAGGCATTCTACTATGAAGAAGGGAAAGACTCTGAAGACACCTTCCTAAAGAAGCTAGACGAACACGCTAAACTATTAGAAGAAAACAAAAAAGAGATGGAAAGCTTGAAAGCGATTTTATGTCAGCAAGAGTGCCGAGAGAGAACGACATATGCATCCGTGACGGCAAGCACTGTCAGAAAAACACCTCCTGAGACTACGGCTATCCATTCGGTAGCAGTCACTTCAAAACTTGAGACTGAAACTGGCGAAGAGGTAATGAAGAAGATCAGACTGGCAGTAAATGCAACAGAAGAAGGTATAAGAGTGGATAAAATCAGGAAGGCCAGGGACCGGAAGGTTATAGTAGGATGTAGAACGTATCAAGAAATGGCAAGGGTGAAAGAAAGAATCGAGAAGGCCGGGACAGAGTTATGCGTGGAAGAAATAAAAAATAAGGACCCGATGATAATGCTAAGGAATGTACTAAAATATAATACTGACGATGAAATCCTTAAAGCCTTGAAGAACCAAAACAACCACCTATTCGTCGGGTTGAGCGCAGAGGAAGAGAGGATGGACGTGAAGTTCAGGAGAAACTGCAGGAACCCACTGATGGCACATGTGGTGGTTAAGGTTGCACCAGTAATATGGAACCGACTTATGGAGGCCGGTACGGTGCATTTGGACCTGCAGAGAGTTCGCGTGACTGACCAGTCCCCTCTCGTTCAGTGCTCACGTTGTTTGGGGTATGGACATGGTAGGCGATTCTGCCGAGAAACGATAGATAGCTGTAGCCACTGCGGAGGACCCCATATGAAGACAAAATGCGCTGAATGGCTAGCAGGAACAGCACCAACCTGTTGTAACTGTTCCAGAGCCAAAATTGAACGAAGCGACCATAATGCTTTCAGTGACAGCTGTCTAGTAAGAAGAAAGTGGGAGGCCCTGGCCAGATCCACTGTGGCATATTGCTAAAGTGGCCCCACATGTAATAACCAGCCAAGACACGGGGGCACCATATAGGGCGGCCCAGGCAAACCTCCAGAGAAGCGAACTTGCAACAGCAGAGCTTCTGACCGAAGCGGTCCAAAGAGGTATCACGTTTGCACTGGTCCAAGAGCCCTACACCGGGCGGACGGGAAGGGTGAAATGTCATCCGGGAACCAGAGTGGTACAGGGAAATGGCAAAAGCGATGCGGTCAATAAATCTGCCATTGTGGTCTTTGACGACAACATTAACATCACCCAATGCCCTACGCTAACAACACAAAATATTGCTGTGGTCAAGCTGAGAACCGAAGCGTGGGATATAGGAGTGGTATCGGTATATCTGGAAGGAGACAAACCACTCGAACCATACGTCCGGTGGATAAGGAAGATAGTTAGGGAATTAGGGACAAGAAAAATTTTGCTTGGGGGGGACATTAACGCCTGGAATGTGTGGTGGGGAAGTGCAAAAACTGACACTAGAGGGGAGGCAATGGAAGGGTTGATGCAGGAGCTCGGTCTGGAAGTCCTTAACAGAGGGTCTGAGCCTACTTTTGACACCACAAGAGGTGGAAAGCGCTATACTAGCTGCGTAGACATTACAACCTGCTCTGTGGACCTGCTCGGCCAAATTGACAACTGGAGGGTTGCAGGTGACGTGACTAGTTCCGACCACAACACGATCCTCTTCGATCTGAAGCTCAGCAAAGCCAAAGGTATTGACATCCAAAGAACGACGAGAGTGTACAACACAAGGAAGGCAAATTGGAGTCAATTTCGTGAGAAACTGACCCAATCTTGGAAGAACGACAAAATAACCAAGAGTGAAGTAGAAAAAATTGTTAATAAAGAAGAACTTGAAGGAAGAATCACTAAACTGATAGAAAACATTAAAACAGCAAGTGAGGAGTCAATACCCAAACTGAGCAGAAAGAGGAAGGTGAAACTAGTGTGGTGGACTGAGGAGCTCACAAAACTGAAGAAGGAAGCTAACACGATGAAACGCAGAATAGCGTGCGCTGCGCCAGTTCGCCGAGCAGCAGTCGTAGAGCAATATCTCCGGACCAAAGAAACGTACCTCAAGGAAATGAAAAAGGCCCAAACCGATAGCTGGAAACAGTTCTGTGGAAGGCAAAATCGCGAGAGCATGTGGGACGGAATATATAGAGTAATAGGCCGTACTATTAACAGGGAAGAGGACGTTCCGCTGGTCTTAAATGGGAACGTTTTAAAAGCCGAAGAATCCGCAAGACTGCTGGCGGAAACTTTCTACCCCGAAGATGACATCAACTCGGACGACGCAGACCATAAGAAAATAAGGGCTATTGCACTCCGCGTGAATGAGCGGACGGATAGTGAAATATCCGATCCGCCCTTCACGGCGGAGGAACTGAAGTGGGCTGTGTCGAGTTTTAACCCGAAGAAGGCCCCGGGTGGTGACGGCTTGACAGCGGATATCTGCGGATCGGCTATAGAAACGGACCCAAGCGCCTTCCTTGCGCTAGCAAACAAGTGCTTGAGCCTCGGCCACTTCCCTGTTAAGTGGAAGGAGGCCGTGGTGGTAGCCTTACGAAAACCAGGCAAGGACAATTACACACAGGCTAGATCCTACAGACCTATAGGCCTTTTACCCGTCCTCGGTAAAATGTTGGAGAAAATGATGGTGCGCAGAATTAGGTGGTACATCCTGCCTAAAATGAGTCAACGCCAATACGGCTTCACACCGCAGCGCGGCACCGAGGACGCCCTCTATGCCATGATGAAATACATTCGAGGAGAACTTAGAGCCAAAAAGATAATAATCCTGGTGTCACTAGACATAGAGGGGGCCTTCGATGGCGCGTGGTGGCCGGCCATACTCTGTAGGTTGACAGAGATACAGTGTCCTCAAAACCTGAGACGACTGGTGGGAAGCTATCTGTCTAACAGGAGAGTGAGCGTCAGATATGCTGGAGCAGAACATACCAGAATCACCACCAAAGGCTGCGTGCAGGGTTCGATTGGGGGCCCGGTGTTCTGGAACCTGTTACTCGACCCTCTATTGGTGGCGCTGGAGGCGAGGGGGGATTACTGTCAGGCCTTCGCGGATGATGTCGTCCTTGTGTTTTCCGGTGATACGGCATTGGAAATCCAAACGCGGGCAAATGCTGCTCTCGAACATGTTCGGACTTGGGGAGTTATAAATAAGTTAAAGTTTGCACCACACAAGACCAAAGCCATGGTGATTACAAATAGGCTAAAGTATGACACCCCAATTCTAAACATGGACGGGATCGACATTCAAATGTCCCGCGAAATCACGATACTGGGTCTGACTGTCGACAACAAGCTTACCTTCAACCTGCACGTGGATAACGTATGCCGCAAAGCGCTTAATCTGTATAAGCAGCTATCGAGGACGGCAAAGATAGGTTGGGGGCTGAATCCAGACATCGTGCGGACTATATACACAGCCGTAGTCGAGCCAATTATATTATATGCGGCAAGCACATGGGCGCCGGCGGTAACAAAACTGGGAGTACAGAAGCGGCTTAATGAGGTGCAGCGCGGGTTTGCGCAGAAAATTGTGAAGGCGTATAGGACTGTATCCCTAAATTCGGCCCTATTGCTCGCCGGACTGCTTCCTCTAGACATAAGGGCCCAGGAAGCAGCCCTTCTATTTGAGGTGAGGAAGGGTTACTCTGATCAGGTGATAGGAGACCGGGAGGTTGAAGTTCCCGTACCTTACACAGGTGTGCCACACCCGGCGGAGAGAATGGGGCTGCATTTTATATGTCTGCAGAGCGGTGTAGAGTTGAACCAGCAAGAAAACGATGGCCTAAAAATATTTACAGATGGCAGTAAAATAGAAGGAAAGGTAGGCGCCGCACTATCTATATGGGACGGCATGGTAGAGATAAAACACCGGAAGTTCAAGTTGGCACAATTCTGTACCGTATATCAGGCTGAAATGTTAGCCCTATTTGAGGCTACTAAGCACGCCATCAGTAGCACGAAGCAAACAAGCAACATCTACTGCGATTCCAAAGCAGCACTGGAAACCATAGTCAGGGGCGTTTCCCTCCATCCCCTAGCCGTAAAAACCAGGTCCAATATCAGTGAGGGTGGAAAATTAGGAAAAACGTTGCGCCTCTATTGGATTAAAGCACACGCAGGATTGGAGGGGAACGAAAGAGCCGACGAGCTGGCGAAACAGGCAGCCCTCTATTCCAAGACAAGACCAAACTATGATAGTTGTCCAGTTTCATTTGTCAAGAGACAAATACGCCAGCATTCACTCGATATGTGGAACGATCGCTATAAAAGTGCTGAAACAGGTTCCACAACTAAAGCCTTCTTCCCGGATGCTGTAAAGGCACATACGGTACTCCGAAAAATAGAGCTGGATCCTGTCTTGGTACAAATCATGACGGGACATGGCGGGTTTTCCGGGTACCTGTACCGATTTAAGTGCAAAGACAACCCAGGATGCGTCTGTGACCCGGAAATAGAAGAGAGTGTTTTGCACGTTTTGCTAGAGTGTCCGGTGTATGCAAGACATAGATTAGACACAGAAATTAAAATTGACACAACCATTAGCATAGACAGCATCAGTAAAATTTTAGAAGATAGCACTGTGCGAAATGAATTCCTTCAATATTGCAAAAAGGTAGGTCAGATGGTTGCAGGCAAGAACAAGATCTAAGCAATTTAATAATTCATGTTTATACTAGTGTATATACAAGTTATTATGTAATGAGAAAGATAAGGCAATATTAATTAAGGTAGCAATTAAGGACATAGTACAGTGAATAGTAAAAATGTAAATACTAATGTAATGTAAGCGACCTGGATTGTATAAGTGTCCCTAGATAAATTGTATGAGTATAGATAGATATGTATAAAATAAGTTAGATAAATCTGGTTTTACTATATTAAAGCTGTAAAATTACTTAAGAAAATAAATGAAAATAAAGCATATTACACACAGTTGAAATAAAAAACAACACAAACATTGGCAATAAAAAACAAACACCAACACTCTACAATAAAAAACAAACACCACACTACACTCAATAAAAAACAGGCGGAAAACGTCTAGCACTATTGCTAGACGCTCCCCAATGCAGAATAAGGACCTACCCGTCCATGTCAGGCTGATAATGTCTCTGAGCACCCATGTCAGAGGAATCCAGTCAAACATACAAAAAAAAAAAAAAAAAAAAAAAACCTAACCTAACCTAACCTAACCTAACCTAACCTAACCTAACCTAACCTAACCTAACCTAACCTAACCTAACCTAACCTAACCTAACCTAACCTAACCTAACCTAACCTAACCTAACCTAACCTAACCTAACCTAACCTAACCTAACCTAACCTAACCTAACCTAACCTAACCTAACCTAACCTAACCTAACCTAACCTAACCTAACCTAACCTAACCTAACCTAACCTAACCTAACCTAACCTAACCTAACCTAACCTAACCTAACCTAACCTAACCTAACCTAACCTAACCTAACCTAACCTAACCTAACCTAACCTAACCTAACCTAACCTAACCTAACCTAACCTAACCTAACCTAACCTAACCTAACCTAACCTAACCTAACCTAACCTAACCTAACCTAACCTAACCTAACCTAACCTAACCTAACCTAACCTAACCTAACCTAACCTAACCTAACCTAACCTAACCTAACCTAACCTAACCTAACCTAACCTAACCTAACCTAACCTAACCTAACCTAACCTAACCTAACCTAACCTAACCTAACCTAACCTAACCTAACCTAACCTAACCTAACCTAACCTAACCTAACCTAACCTAACCTAACCTAACCTAACCTAACCTAACCTAACCTAACCTAACCTAACCTAACCTAACCTAACCTAACCTAACCTAACCTAACCTAACCTAACCTAACCTAACCTAACCTAACCTAACCTAACCTAACCTAACCTAACCTAACCTAACCTAACCTAACCTAACCTAACCTAACCTAACCTAACCTAACCTAACCTAACCTAACCTAACCTAACCTAACCTAACCTAACCTAACCTAACCTAACCTAACCTAACCTAACCTAACCTAACCTAACCTAACCTAACCTAACCTAACCTAACCTAACCTAACCTAACCTAACCTAACCTAACCTAACCTAACCTAACCTAACCTAACCTAACCTAACCTAACCTAACCTAACCTAACCTAACCTAACCTAACCTAACCTAACCTAACCTAACCTAACCTAACCTAACCTAACCTAACCTAACCTAACCTAACCTAACCTAACCTAACCTAACCTAACCTAACCTAACCTAACCTAACCTAACCTAACCTAACCTAACCTAACCTAACCTAACCTAACCTAACCTAACCTAACCTAACCTAACCTAACCTAACCTAACCTAACCTAACCTAACCTAACCTAACCTAACCTAACCTAACCTAACCTAACCTAACCTAACCTAACCTAACCTAACCTAACCTAACCTAACCTAACCTAACCTAACCAAACCAAAACATTATAGAAAAACGCGGCAACGGACTAAAGGCAGCTCCAATGCGCAACAAGGACCCTCTGGTCATTCTGAGGGACGTGCACAACGACAGCGATGATGAGGACCTGAAGAACGCCATTTTTACCCAGAACAGAGAAATATTTTATGATATACCGGAAGAAGACATAGAAGAACTAAATATTAAGTATAAGAAACGGACTAGAAACCCGAACACGGTCCACATCATCCTCCAGGTGAGGCCTGCCGTATGGCGGAGGATGACGGAGGCTGGAGCCCTCTACCTCGACCTTCAAAGGGTCAGAGTGGAGGACCAGTCTCCGCTCATCCAGTGCACAAGGTGCCTAGCATTCGGACACGGCCG
>CADEBD010000867.1:20000-22500 GCA_902825455.1 Arctia plantaginis | reverse complement strand
AACCTAACCTAACCTAACCTAACCTAACCTAACCTAACCTAACCTAACCTAACCTAACCTAACCTAACCTAACCTAACCTAACCTAACCTAACCTAACCTAACCTAACCTAACCTAACCTAACCTAACCTAACCTAACCCTATAGCTTTTTGCCTAAAATTGACTTTGGACCTTCACCAAATCGTTTTATTAACATACTAGTAGCAATTATATACTGTTTTGGCTCATAATATATTGGGAATTTGACATAACCTATATATTGACGCCTATATATTGACTTAGAAAATTTTTCGTTTGTTTACTTAACAATAAATTGTATATCTTTTTGTTTATTCACATATCTTGATCGTTTTGGTCTCTAAAATTCGGCAACGGCGTCACCTGTACGCGGACACCTCGTTTTCGGGAATTCGCTGTATAGTTTTTCTAAATTTTTCATTTTTCATCGTAATTCTGTAAAAAAGCTACGAAACGTACCCTTAAGGGCCACCTACCTCTTGTGTTCCGAGTCGTTTGTTGGTTGAAGCTTACACCATCGCTGCGTTGACACCTCCCCTGCATACCACCACCGCTTGAAGCACCTCCGGCGTCCCGTCGGAGACCTATCACCTGTGAAAGATAGTTTTCGGTGTAAAATTTTGTTAAATTTACACGTTTTCGGCTTATAATTTGGCAACCCCTCATTTGTTTTTCCAAATTATTACATATTCGGATAGGGCTCGTCTAGCCCTATCACCCGACACCTCGTTTGTTAAAATCCGTTCGGTAGAAAATTAAAAAATTGCCCGCCCACCCTCCCAGAATTCACTGGTGAGGTAAACTTTGATCAGGGGAGCGAAACATTTTGTTGTTTTGCAGGGGAGAAAAATATTTTTATTTTAAATTTTAATTAATTTTTAGTTTAATTCAACTTGTTATTTTATTTGTTTTATAGCTGATTGTTACCCAATTTGACTCGTCTTGTTGTGTACTGACTAGCGTATACTGGTAACGGCTCTATAAATTTATATAGAGTAGTTTTCAAAAATTTTTGTACATATTTTACCTCAGCCTGGGGTTTTATTTTATATTACACTTGACACAGACCCCCTTTTACAGGGTCTTACATACATTTTACACAAAGACAACTTTCCCCAACACACATAAATATACACATTAAAATGAGCGTACACAGAACACCCGCGACCTCAGGCGCGATCAGGAAGCTCGCCACCACCACCCCCAGTCCGACCACCACATCCGCAGCAGCGCAGGACGCTGCGAAGACGTTCATAAAGAGACCGAACGTAAAGCGAAGGTCGCTTACGAATATGGAGATCTACAGCAAACGTAGGACAGCTTATGTAGACGTGCCAAACGACGAGCTCCTCCGGGAACTGATGATGTCCTTTGAGGAGATACCCGTTAGGGTCCAGGAGTACCCTTCAATGAGGAGGGACATTAAGCAGTTCCTGGAGGAAAAATCGGACAGAGGCTTGGTTTGTCTCTTCGAACTCAGCAGGAGGGTCAAGGAGATGGAGGTGAAAAACTCGAAGGAAAGGACGCCAGTAAAAGCTCAGCCGTCATCGGAGGGCCATGACGACATACTGAAGAGGCTGGGGGAGATGGAGGCGACACTGACTGAACGAATAGACGAAATGGAGAAGACATTGCAGTCAGACATGCAAGGACTGGACGTCTGTGCAGGCGAGCGAAGCTCAAACATGCAAGAGGAAATCCTTGAGAGGCTAAACCATGTGGGCCGCAGTGTATGTGACAACATGAAGTCTCTCGACACCATCAACGAGGACCGAAATACCGGCTTGCTCGGCGGGATCGGCGACAGGCTCGAGGAGACCAAGGCGGCCATGGACCAGAAGACCGAACAGGTCGGGGGTCAAACGCGCGTCCTCCTCGAGGATCTTGTCGGGGGTATCGCCGGACAGGTCGCTGCAGCAAAGGAAGAGATTCTGGAAGCCGCAAGAGGACTGATATGTACAGGCCCAGTCCAAGTCCCGGACCGGAGATCATACGCCAGTGTCACAGCAGCCAAACCCCCTCACCGCCCCGCACTCCACTCAATAGCGGTAACCCTGGAAGGAGGCCTGGAGACCGCTGACGAGGTCCTCACCAGGGTGAAGAGGGTGGTTGACGCCAGAACAACAGGCCTAAAAGTAAGTAAGGTTCGTAAAGCAAGGAACCAAACTGTGATACTGGGCTGTGACAGTAAAGAGGAGATGGAGAAGGTCCGCGAGACCATTGAGAGTCGTGGGGGCGGATTGAAAGCGGCTCCCATGCGTAATAAAGACCCTCTCGTGGTCTTGAAGGAGGTGTACGTAGAGGGCGAAGAAGAGGACCTAATAAATGCTATTTACGCTCAGAACAAGGAGATATTTAAGGACCTTACTGAAGAAGAAAAGAGAATGGTAGTCAAGTACCGCAAACGCACTAGAAACCCGAAGACTATGCACATCATCTTGCAGGTTGGGCCTAACATCTGGCAGAGAATGACGGAGGCTGG
>CADEBD010000867.1:12500-15000 GCA_902825455.1 Arctia plantaginis | reverse complement strand
ACGACCTAGAAACTATTTTTTAAGGCAACGCGCGTCATTTGGGACCAGAATTTCGGCCCCACACCAAATTTTGGGGGGGGTCGGTTCTGGTTTCAAATTACGTAAACTAATAGGTGATAAGGAATATTTCAACTTGGTGCTGGTGACCCCTTCACGGCAGGTGAAGTGTCGAGGGGCTGCCCCGCAATCGGACCTACCCGTTGCCACCACTGGAGCGACTCCAGGTGGAGCCGTTCCGGAGATAGCCCCCTGTTCCTGGGGTACTGCTTCTCCACCTCACTGGTAAAAATTCGTGCAAAGTATCGTGCAAAAATTGGACATCGATAAGAAAAAATTGGTAGCTTCACTTTTATTCAGTTTTACTATAATAATTTAATTTTGTAAGGGGTTCGATTCCCGGATAGTGGAAACAAAAGTAGCGTTTTTATAGTTTTAAGCTAGCATAAGTTAGTATAAGTTAATTTAAGTACCGGGCATATCCTCGTCTCCCCCTCCCCCCTTTTTCCCCTTACCTCACCCCCCTTCTTCTAACCTTTTCCCCGAGGCACCTGGACTCCCCGAGTTTGGGTTCACTTGAACCAGCTCGGGAGGCCCAGTCAGTTGCCCACCAGTTCCTCCCCCCCCCCTTCCCCTTACCTCACCCCCCCTTTTCTCTTCTAACTTCCCCAGAGCACCTGGACCCCCGAGTTTGGGTCTGTTTGAACTAGCCCGGGAGGCCCAGTAGTTTCCCCCCCTCACCCCTTACCTCACCCCCCGTCCTTTCCAACTTTGTCCCCAGAGCACCTGGACCCCCCGAGTTTGGGCTTGTTTGGACCAGCCCGGGAGGCCCAGTAGCTTCCCCTCCTCACCTTAACTCACCCCCTCTCTCCCTAACTCCATTCGTGGGACACTTAGACCCCCGTGTCTGGGTTCATTCGAACCGGCAGGGGGTCACGAACCTATTGACCCCGGCCCTTTTCGTCAACCCCACCAATCGTCTCCCCACGAAATTCCCCCCCCCCCTCTTTTTGACCTCACCCCCTCAATTTCACATCCCCCTAACTCCGTCCCCAGGGCACCTAGACCCTCCGAGTTTTGGCTCATTTGGACCGGCTCGGGGAGCCTAGTCGATTGGCCCTGCCAGTTTTTTCCCTCCCCTCTCCCCCCCTTTACCTTATTCTAATTTTGCCCTCAGGGCTCCTAGACCCCCCGAGTTTGGGCTCGTTTTTAACGGCTCGGGGAGCCTAGTCGATTGGCCCCGCTTGTTGTGTCCTAGACAATCCTGCTGTGCAGGTATATTTTAGATCTAAGACTAAAGGGATCGTTTTCGGTCCCTTAAATAGTTGTAAGCTAGAATAAGTTAGGATAAGGATTAACCAACCTTGATTTTAAGTAAGTGTAGTGACTCCTCACAGAGTATACTGATTTTCAGTATTGTTGTGACTATTGACTGACAACAATTTATTATTTTGTTATTTTATTCTTACTTATATTTTATTTCACACTGACACAGACCCCCCTTTACAGGGTCTTTACAAACTATACACACTGACAATTTTCCCCAACATATACACACATTTAAAATGAGCGTACACCGTTCACCCGCGACCTCTGGTATGGCCAGAAAGCCTACACCCATCACTCCCAGTCCTACCACCGTAACTGCAGCAGCGCAGGACGCTGCAAAAACCTTTATCAAAAGGCCAAAAGTTAAACGGAGATCGCTCGACAACATGGAGGCATACAAGAAGCAGCAACAGATCTACGCTGCTATGTCGAGCGAAAAGCTCCTCCAGGGACTGATGAACATGTTCGAGGAAATACCCTCGAAAATCCTCGAATACCCTCAGATGAGGAGAGACATAAAACAGTTCCTGGAGGAGAGAGCCGATAAAGGGATAAAGGTAGCCTTCGAGCTCAGCAGCCGAATACAGAGGCTGGAAGCCGAAGGCCAAGCAGTAGGGGCGCCCTCAAGGACTGTGTTGTCCGATGGGCAAGAGGACGTCCTAAAGAGGCTGGGGGAGATGGAGGCAGCGCTGTCCGAGCGGATCGGCGAGATGGAGCGAACCATCCAAGCCGATTTGCAAGGACTCGATGTCAGTGCCAACGATCGAAGCTCCAACTTACTCGGCAAAATCAGCAACAAGATCGAGGAGGCCAGGGACGGGGGCGAGTTAACGGCGAACATGACCGAGGATCGAACCCACGCTCTCCTCAGGGAACTTGTTGGTGGAGTTGCCGAGGGTGTTATAGCGGCCAAGCACGAGATCATCGAGGCTGCAAAGGGACTGACGTGTGCTAACTCGGCTCAAGAACCAGTCCGAAAAACTTACGCCAGCGCCGCTGCAACTAAACCTGATTACCGCCCAGCACTCCATTCTGTGGCGGTTACACTTGAAGGAAGTCAGGAGACAGCCGATGAAGTCCTTACTAGGGTCAAAAGGGCGGTCGATGCTAGAGGCACTGGGCTAAAGATCACCAGGGTCCGAAAAGCGAGGAACCAGACTATAATTTTGGGCTG
>CADEBD010000867.1:0-2500 GCA_902825455.1 Arctia plantaginis | reverse complement strand
TTGTAGTTAGGGCAAAATCCCTCTTGACCCAGTCAAGGAATATCCGCGGCGACATAAAGGTAGACGTGACGGCTGCGATCGGCCGATTATACGAGCTGGTAAAGGAGGGGGATAGAAGTGAGAAGGAGCCAGTGGAAGCGAGAACGAGACCACGTAACGAGCCGACCGAAATCATAGACTCCATTTCGGAGACCGTCTCCTCCAACAACGAACTCCTACAAAAAATGCAAGAAAACCTCGAGCAAAGGCTCAAGAAACTAGAGGCAAACCTTGTAGAGAGGATAGAGGAGGGAGTAGAGGTATCAATCACAACCACTAAAATGGAAACGGTGGAAACCTGCAGAACGTTAACACAGGTCGTAAATGAGAGTGCAGCACAGGTCAAGAGCCTCGTCAGAGAGAAGATCGAGGTCCTGAGTTCCGCAGGCGAGGACGGGGGGATTGTGGGGGAGTTGCGCGAGTTAAAAACCGCAGTGGAGGGCCTTCAAATACGGGACATCGCGGCTGGAGTCTCTCCCTCCTACGCAGATGCGGTACGGCAGCAACCAAAAACACCGTGGGAGCACAAGCCGTCGCACTCCCTCATAATCTCCTCCACCGACACTATGGACACCTCGGGCGAGGTGGTCCAGCACATCAGGGGGGCGTTGGACGCCAAGAGGAGCGGTATTCGGGTGGAGAAACTGAGGAAGATACGAGACGGGAAGGTCATCCTCAGTTGCTCCACAAAAGCGGAACTGGAAAAAGTGGAGGAGCACCTCAAGAAAAGCGCCAATATCGCCTATGAGGAGGCAAAGAACAAGAGCCCGTTGGTGGTCCTCAAAAACCTACTATCATACAACACCAACGAGGAGGTAAAGGCTGCTTTATTAAAGCAAAACGACAGAGCATTGGGGGATCTGGCGACCGACATCAGCAACGCTGAGGTCTTATACAGGCGCAGGGCCCGAAACCTACATGAGTGCCACATGGTGCTCAGGGTAACGCCCGCGCTTTACCAGAGGCTGGTGTCGGTCGGCAGAATATACATCGACCTGCAGCGCGTCCGGGTAGAGGACCAGTCACCACTAGTGCAATGCACTAAATGCCTCGCCTATGGGCACGGGCGCAAGCTGTGTACGGAGACCGTAGACCTCTGCAACCACTGCGGAGGCCCCCACCTAAAAGCTGAATGCGAACAATTTCAAGCGGCTCAGGCCCCGACGTGTAAGAACTGCATAAAGGCGAAACTGGGCGATACCGCCCACGGCGTTTACAGTGACCAGTGCCCCGTCCGGAAAAAGTGGGACGCGCTGGCGAGGACCGCTGTGGCTTACTGCTGAGGTCGCTGCGGGCGCCCCACAAGAGGACACCACCATCGGGCTGAGCACTTCGGACGTCCATCAACATTTTAAAATAGGGCACAATTTAGGACTTAGGCACAAAAACTATAAAGAAATAGTAGTTCAAACGAATTGGTCGTACTTTTATTGGAAAGTAACCCAATTCAAGTGTGGGCTGGTCGAAGTAGGCGACCTATCAAATTATAGGCATAAAACTGTACAGTATAGGCAATAGAAATTATGCTTAATTTATATTTTGACAAATATACAAATAAGCATAAGTAAGTTAGTATAGAATAGATATAAGTAAGCTGAAAAGAAAGCCACAAAACTACTAGCATAAAGTAAAAATAGATGAATTATAGTGACAAAATTAAACTAGTTAGTATATATATGGGTTTTATATATATAATAGTATTTATTAGTATAATATATTAGTAGTATAATAGTAATTAGTATAATATATTAGTTGTTAAATATGTGTAAAAATTAATGTGACCCTTATATACAAAGGAAATATTCCGTCAGCCACAAATTCTTAGACCTTATTTGTAACAAAAAATATGTTGTGAAATCATCACCCAAATGTCCCCAAAGGTCTCCGATTATGTTGGAGGAGAAACAGTTTACAACATCATAAAAAAAAAAAAAAAAAAAAAAAAAACCTAACCTAACCTAACCTAACCTAACCACCGAGCGCCACGCTTTTGACACGCTCCGGGCCTTAAAAATCATTTTGGTGGTATAAATCGTGAAAAGTGTATAGTGTTATACACCAAAAGTTCCGCCGTCGCGAGACCTACTCAACTGTGAAAACCGCGTCGCGATCGGTTTAAAATTGTGAAAGATATTCAACTTTTTGTTGAATTTTCATTTTTGTTTTTGTGTTTTTCGCGATTAACTCCGGAAATAGATCGACGACCCCCGATTTTTCTACTGTGGAAGGGTGCGGCTTGGGGAGACCTATCCTTTGAGCCCCCTCTCATATTTTTGTGACGAGCCCCGGGGGAGTTATCGGTCTTTTTTCCGGAAATCAGGGAACCACGAAGTCCCTGATCCCCGGGGGCCCTTAGGTAGTGACAATTGGGGGAAAAAACAATAAAGGGGGTTATTTGGACAAAAAAGGAAGTGAAACTTGGGTGGGGAAAAAATTTGGACCCCCTTTTACGGATTTTTTG
>CADEBD010000866.1:0-12115 GCA_902825455.1 Arctia plantaginis | reverse complement strand
TTTGGGGGCCATTATTAGTCTTTTCCCCTCAGAACTCTCAAGACCACGAGAGGGTCTTTATTACGCATGGGAGCCGCTTTCAATCCGCCCCCACGACTCTCAATGGTCTTGCGGACCTTCTCCATCTCCTCTTTACTGTCACAGCCCAGTATCACAGTTTGGTTTCTTGCTTTACGAACCTTACTTACCTTTAGGCCTGTTGTTCTGGCGTCAACCGCCCTCTTCACCCTGGTGAGGACCTCGTCAGCGGTCTCCAGGCCTCCTTCCAGGGTTACCGCTATTGAGTGGAGTGCGGGGCGGTGAGGGGGTGGTTAGGTTAGGTTAGGTTAGGTTAGGTTTTTTTTTTTTTTTTTTTTTTTTTTTTTTACGTGGTGGAATGCATTTACGCACTTCGCTCCCCCCCCGCGGGGGCAGGGGGTTCGCTTCGTGTGGGACTCCTGACGGGCCAGACTACCCACTAAACCACCACGGTGTTCCTCCTTCGCCTAATCCGAGCCACGGGCTAGTTTGCTCACCGCGACTCGGCTAGGGACGCCCTGTTGAACGGGCTCGCCTCTCGAGGCCCCACCATCCGGGCAAATACCGTGCCCGGATGGTGGGGCCTGTCCTCCACATGAATGCACCCCAGGAACACAGAGGGGCGCATTCCGCCACATTAGTATGGGGCGGCAGGTCCCCCGACCCACCGCCCGTGGCCACTCTCATTCGGGGACGCGGGCGAATCGTGCTCGCCGGCGTCCCCTCGCCGGGGGTCTGCGGGGCGGGAGTGTGAGACCAGCTCGCTCCCGCTCCCGCAGAGCCTCTCTCTTGGCCGCCATCACCTCGCCAGCGAACGAGGCGACGGCAGCCCAACACTGTTCGCTGCCGGCCATAGCTGGAATTATGGCCGACAGCGACAGGTCCACACCAACGGTGCTCGTGAGGGCCGTCCTTTGTTCGGCCCACGCCTCACACACGGCCATGGTGTGATACGCCGTGTCAGGGTCGCCGCTGGTGCAGTTGCGGCACCGGGGCTCCGACTCCACCCCGACGACCTCCCACAGGTACTTGGCAAAACAGCCATGACCCGTGAGGAGTTGGGTGAGGTGGTATGTCGGAGCCCCATGACCCCTCTCCACCCACTGACGCAGGACGGGCCGAACGGCCCCCACGAGCACCGACCCGCTACGGGTCGCCTCTAACCTCTCGGCCCATTTCCGGAAGAGATCATCGCGAGCCGACTGTCTCCAGCGATCGATCTCCTCCGGAAGCGGCCGACCTCCGAGAACACGTCGCATCAGGGCGCCCTCGGCGTACACTCTCTTGAGGACGCCGGCCTCGAGATCCCAGGGGATGCTGCCCGCGATCAGACACGCCGCCTCGTAGGAGACGGTGTGGTACGCCCGTGCAGCCCGCTGCGCGATGGCGCGCTGCGGACGCCGCAGCAGCGCGATATTCGCCGGGCTGAGGGCTTCCGCCCATATGGGCGCTCCGTAGAGCGCCTTGGAGCGCACCACTCCGTCATAGAGACGGCGGCAGGCAGACCCCGGGCCTCCGCTGTTGGGCAGCAGACGCGAGAGCATTCCGGCAAAAGCCAGCAGCTTCGGTGCCAATTGCCGGAAATGCTCTGTGAACCGCCACCGACTGTCGAGAACGAGCCCGAGATATTTCAGGCTGGTCCCGACAGCGATGGGGATGCCGCCCACCACGATCGACCTATCTCGAGGCGGCGTCTGCCGAGGCCCGTGGAAGAAGATGGCCTCAGACTTCTCCAGGGCGACCGTTAAGCCGAGCGCCCCGATGCGACGCACTACATGAGCGACGCCTGCCGTGGCGAGTACGGCGGCGTCGCGGAATGTTGGGGCCCGCGCGGTGACTAGGGTATCGTCGGCGTAACAGAGTACGCCGACTCCCCGAAGATTAGCACCGCGCAGGACCCAATCATAGCCTACGTTCCACAGGAGCGGCCCAAGGACCGACCCCTGTGGAACGCCGCAAGACATGTCCCTGCGGACCACCCCACCTTGGGCCGGGTAGATGATGGCCCGGTCCTCGAAGTAGTCCGCAAGGACGCGCCTGAGGTACCACGGGACATTGTGGTACCTCAGCGCCTCCGCAATGGTCTCCCAGGGGAGAGTGTTGAAGGCGTTGGCTATATCTAGCGACACAGCCAACACCACCTCACCCCCGGAGACCGCTTCGTCGACGCTGTCCCGCAGTCGGGATACGGCGTCGATCGTCGACCTCCCGCGACGGAAGCCGAACTGGCCATCGCTCAGATTGGGCCCCGCCCCCTCCAGGTGGCCGACGAGACGTGCAGCGAGCACTCGCTCGAAAAGCTTGCACATCTCGTCGAGCAGAACGATGGGGCGGTAGGCCGACGGCGACTCGGCTGGTCGCCCGTGCTTCTTAAGAAGCACGAGCTTGCCGGTCTTCCATCGTCGCGGGACTCTCCCCGACGCCAGGCACTCCGACATGAGGGACAGCGTCTCCTCCTCTAGTGCGGGCATGACGGTGGCAATAACCTTCCCGGGTACGCCGTCCGGGCCCGGGGCGCGATTCCTGGACCGGAGTGCCAGTATCGCGGCCCCTAACTCGGCGTCGTCCACGGGAGGTATCGCCCCTTCGTCTGCCGGCACCAGGCTTGATGGTGCTGCCATCCGCGGCGGGACCCACTCTTCCCTCGCAGGGAAGAGGGATCTGACGACTCGGTCCAGAAAGCGCGGCTCGAGAGTTCTGGTGAGGGGAGGCGCCCAAGGCCGGAGTTTCTGACTCACAGTCTTGTACGGGCGCCCCCTCGGATCTCGATCCAGGCTCTCTAGCCACTCTTTCCAGGCCTCGTCTTTGGCGGCTTTGATCGCCGAACTGAGGGCCTCACGGGCGGCCCGGTACGCGGCATGCAGTTCTTCTTCGCGGGCGAGGTCTCTGACGGCTCGCCTTCGGCTGCGGGTGTACTGCCTCTGGGCCGCGTAACTTGCGGTACGCAGCCCGGCTAGGTGGGGACGCCACCAGTACACCTGCTTCCGAGGCGGGATAGGTCTCGCCCGCTGCATCGCCGCGTCGCAGACGCGAGTCAGCGCTCCAGCGAGTCGCTCGCATCTCGCGTCCACGTCCTGGCCGCTTTCGACGGCAGCCCATCGCTCGACGATAGCCGCCTCTCGGGCTAGCTCTCGGTCCAACGTTCCGAGCCGCCACCGCGGACCTTCCCCTACCACGGGGCGGTCCAGTGCCACACGAGTAGCCGAGGCAGCAGGGACGACGTCGAATCGGATGTACCGATGGTCCGACGAAGTCTCCACCCCCTCGACCACCCGCCAGTTGTGTATGTGAGGGGCCAGGCCGGAACTCGCGAAAGAAAGATCGACTATGGATCCGGCCTGGGCCCTCACAAACGTGTGGTTAGGTTAGGTTAGGTTAGGTTAGGTTTTTTTTTTTTTTTTTTTTTTATATGATGTTGTAAACTGTTTCTCCTCCAACATAATCGGAGACCTTTGGGGACATTTGGGTGATGATTTCACAACATATTTTTTGTTACAAATAAGGTCTAAGAATTTGTGGCTTACGGAATATTTCCTTTGTATATAAGGGTCACATTAATTTTTACACATATTTAACAACTAATATATTATACTAATTACTATTATACTACTAATATATTATACTAATAAATACTATTATATATATAAAACCCATATATATACTAACTAGTTTAATTTTGTCACTATAATTCATCTATTTTTACTTTATGCTAGTAGTTTTGTGGCTTTCTTTTCAGCTTACTTATATCTATTCTATACTAACTTACTTATGCTTATTTGTATATTTGTCAAAATATAAATTAAGCATAATTTCTATTGCCTATACTGTACAGTTTTATACCTATAATTTGATAGGTCGCCTACTTCGACCAGCCCACACTTGAATTGGGTTACTTTCCAATAAAAGTACGACCAATTCGTTTGAACTACTATTTCTTTATAGTTTTTGTGTCTAAGTCCTAAATTGTGCCCTATTTTATAATGTTGATGGACGTCCGAAGTGCTCAGCCCGATTGTGGTGTCCTCTTGTGGGGCGCCCGCAGCGACCTCAGCAGTAAGCCACAGCGGTCCTCGCCAGCGCGTCCCACTTTTTCCGGACGGGGCACTGGTCACTGTAAACGCCGTGGGCGGTATCGCCCAGTTTCGCCTTTATGCAGTTTCTGCAGGTCGGAGCTTGTGCTGCCAAAAACTGCTCACATTCCGCTTTTTTGTGGGGGCCTCCACAGTGGTTGCACAGGTCAACAGTCTCCGTGCATAGTTTGCGTCCGTGCCCATAGGCGAGGCACCTAGTGCACTGCACTAGCGGTGTTTGATCCTCGACCCGGACGCGCTGCAGGTCGATGTATACCCTGCCGACCGACACCAGCCTTTGATACAGCGCGGGCGACACTTTGAGCACCATATGGCACTCGTGCTGGTTACGTGCCCTGCGCCTGTAAATGACTTCGGCTTGGCTGATGTCGGTCGCCAGGTCCCCCAATGCCTTTTCATTTTGCTTTAAGATGGCGGCTTTCACTTCCTCGTTGGTGTTGAAAGATAGTAAGTTTTTGAGGACCACCAACGGGCTCTTGTTTTTCGCCTCCTCATAGGCAATATTTGCGCTCTTTTTTAGGTGCTCCTCAACCCTGTCCAGCTCCGTTTTGGTGGAGCAACTGAGGATGACCTTCCCGTCACGGATCTTCCTCAGTTTCTCCACCCGAACGCCGCTCTTTTTGGCGTCCAGCGCCCCCCTAATATGTTGGACCACCTCGCCCGAGGTGTCCATTTCGTCCGTGGAGGAGACTATGAGGGAGTACGTCGGCTTGTGCTCCCACGGTGTTGCTGGTTTTTTCCGTACCGCATCCGCGTAGGAGGGGGAGGCTCCAGCCACGATTTCTCGTATCTGGAGGCCCTCTACTGCGGTTTTCATCCCACGTAGCTCCTCCACTATACCCGCATCCCGGTCCGCGGACGTGATGCGGGAGCTCAGGACCTCGACTTTTTCATGAACGTAGTTCTTGACCTGCGCTGCACTATCGCTCACCACCTGGGTTATCCTCCTACAGGTTTCTTCGGTAGCCATATTGGTGGTTGTGTTTGTAACCTCTGTACTTTCTTCTATGCTTTCTATTAGTTTGTTTTCTAATTTTTTAAGCCTTTGTTGGAGGCTTTCTTCTATTTCCTTCAAGAACGCTTTATTAGTACAGACGGTCTCCGATATGGAGTCCATTTTTTCGGTTAATTGATAGATTCTGTCCTCCCTTTCCTCGGTCGGCTCGCTCTGCGGTTCTGCCCTTTCTTCCGCCGGTCTCTTTTCCGTTTTTTCTCCCTCCTTAACCAATTCGTATAGTCTCCCGATCGCCGCAGTCACGTCGACTTTGATGTCGCCTCGGATATTTCTTGACTGTGTTAGGAGTGATTTGGCCCTGACCACAATGGCCTTGGCCTCCGCACTCCTTGAGGTATAATGTTTTTTAACTGCTTTGGCGATCGGCGGCGACCAGGTTTGCGCCTCTGATGACGTTCGGCGCGTGAGTACTTTGGTCTCGTTTAAGGAGGAGGGGACCACTCGTGGTTTTGCCGCCGTCTTTGTCGGGGGGCCAGAGGGCCGTATGATCGGCGATTTGGTGGGCGATCTCCTCGGCGCTGGTTTGCCGCCCTCCCATTCGCCGATGCTGCGCCTCACATTGGAGGTCAGCGCCGGCGGCGCCGAAGGTCCCGCCCTGGTAAACTCCGGGCTCTCGGCTCCAGGAGAGGCTTCTACAGCCTTTTTTGCTGGTGTCCTTATACAGGACATGGTGGTTTTCTGTTGTGTGTGCGGTGTGTTGTATAAGGACCACCGACGCACACGAGAAGGGTTGTTCCGCCGGTATAGGCTTGTCAGGTCTATAATAATAGACAGAACAACTGCAAAAGCAGAGTGAAAATAGAATGAACAAATAAACAATTCAAAATAAAAAGTCTAAATCAAAATAGCAAAGCAATGAGCTACAAGTCGATATCTCTGCGCAGCAGAGAGGTCATATGGGGTAGGGATGTATGGTCCCTAGTCCTAATCCTAAAACAAAAGTCAAATCAAAAAAAAAAAAAAATAGTAAAAATAAAAATAAAACTAAAATTAGCAGTTATCAGTAACACTCTGTCTAAGCTAGGGGATGTGACGTCCCTGTCCCAAAACTATCTAAAATAAACTAAACTAACTAAAAATCTAAAAAAAAATATTACAAAAATATTTTGCTCCCCTGCTTTCACCCAAGTGTTTGGCTCCCCTGCCACAGAATTTACCACCCTAAACAACTTCAGGAGGGTGGGCGGGCAATTTTTTAATTTTCTATCTGACGGATTCTAACAAATGAGGTGTCGTCTGATAGGGCTAGACGAGCCCTATCCAAATATGTAATAATTTCGAATATAAGTTTAGGGGTTGCCAAATTATTAGCGAAAAACTTGAAAAATTTACAATTTTGGAGCCTAAAATTTTCTTTCGCAGGTGTTAGGGCTCCGACGGGACGCCGGAGGGTCTTCGAACGGTGGCGGTATGCAGGAGAGGTGTCGACGCAGCGATATTAAAAGCTTCAACCAATAAACGACTCGGAACACAAGAGGTAGGTAGCCCTTAAGGGTACGTTTCGTAGCTTTTTAACAGAATTACGATGAAAATGAAAAATTTAGGAAAATCTATACAGCGAATCCCCGAAAACGAGGTGTCCGCGTACAGGTGACGCCGTTGCCGAATTTTAGAAACCAAAACGATCGAAATATGTCAATAAACAAGAGAGATATATAATTTATTCTTAAAGTAAACAAACGAAAAAATTTCTAAGTCAATATATAGGCGTCAATATATAGGTTATGTCAAATTCCCAATATATTATGAGCCAAAACAGTATATAATTGCTACTAGTGTCTTAATAAAGCGATTTGGTGAAGGTCAAAAGTCAATTTTAGGCAAAAAGCTATAGGGGTTAGGTTAGGTTAGGTTAGGTTCCGACACGACTTCGAGGTTTTCCTAATCAGCTTGGAGACCTCGATACGGCGACTAGCGTCTGGGCACGTCCTTGTGCTGGGGGACTTCAACGCAAAGTCCATTGCGTGGGGTTCCCCCAGGACGGACGCCAGGGGCGAGGCCGTAGAGGAGTGGGCGGCCTCGGTGGGCCTCTGTCTTCTAAACAGAGGCTCCACCAACACGTGCGTGCGACAGCAGGGGGGGTCGATAGTGGACCTCTCGTTCGCTACCCCTGCCCTCGCCGCACGAGTAAGGAACTGGCGTGTCCTGGAAGAGGTTGAGACGCTCTCGGATCACCTGTATATCCGATTTGAGCTCTCCCGGACCCAGGACTCCAGTAGGGGTCACGTGGCGCGGCGTTTATCCCGCTTTCCGCGGTGGGCTGTTGCCAGGCTGAACCGGGACCTACTAGAGGAGGCAGCCATAATTCACTCGTGGCTGTCTCCTCAGGCTCCGACCGAGGAGGTCGACGTGGGGGCTGGCCGCTTTCGCGATGCGATTACGCATGTATGCGATGCGGCCATGCCCCGCGTTCGAGGTCGTCGGCCTCCAAGGAAGGAGGTCTACTGGTGGTCCCAGGAGCTGGCGGACCTCCGTGCGGCCTGTACACGTGCCCGGAGGTCCTACACACGCAGTCGGCGGCGTCACCGTGGAGACGGTGAGGAGGACCGGCTTCATGAGGAGTACCGGCGGGCGCGGAAAACTCTGAAGCTGGCCATTAGCCGCGCCAAAGAGGAAAAGAGACAGGAGATGCTGGAGGGTCTTAATCGTGACCCCTGGGGTCGCCCTTACCGCGCGGTGCGACAAAAGCTCCGCGCGTTGGGCCCCCCCCTTACGGAGACTCTCCAGCCCAGCTTCCTGCAGGAAGTGGTCGAGGGCCTATTCCCGCAGCGGGCGGAGCACACACCCCCGTCGATGGCTGCATCAGCCGGAGACGACGGGGGCAGCGAGGTCGATGTTCCGCCCGTCAGGGAATCGGAGTTGGGGGCGGCTGTTCTACGGATTCGATCCAAGAACACCGCCCCCGGGCCGGACGGGGTTCCAGCCCGAGTGATGGCCCGAGCCCTCGACTACATGTCGGACCACCTCAGGGGGGTGTTGGACGCTAGCCTGGCGTCCGGACGCTTCCCTGAGCGCTGGAAATGCGGGAAGCTGGTCCTGCTGCAGAAGCCGGGACGGCCTGCCGATTCGGTCGCGGCCTATAGGCCCATCGTGCTGCTGGACGAGGCGGGCAAATTGTTTGAGAGGGTTCTTTCTGCCCGCATCGTCCGGCACCTCTGCGAGGTGGGCCCCGATCTGTCGGACGCCCAATTTGGTTTTCGGGCGGGGCGTTCGACAGTCGACGCCGTGTTGCGCCTGAGGGCCGTGACCGAAGAGGCCGTGAGCTGTGGCGGCGTGCTGTTGGCGGTGTCATTAGACATCGCCAACGCATTCAATAGTCTGCCATTCAGCTGCATCAGGGAAGCACTCCACTATCATGGGGTGCCAAAGTACCTGAGGCGGCTGGTGGCAGACTATTTAGAGGAGCGTACCGTCGTGTACGAGGACCGAGAAGGTAACCTGAGGTGTCGGCCCATGTCGTGCGGTGTTCCACAGGGGTCTGTTCTTGGACCCCTCTTGTGGAACATAGGGTACGACTGGGCCCTTCGCGCCGATTTCCCCCCCGGGCTGGGTGTAATCTGTTACGCAGACGATACCCTCGTGACAGCCCGGGGGGCAAACTTCCAAGAGGCGGCGCGCCTGGCCACAGGGGGAGTCTCCCTGGTGGTCGGGCGCATTGAGGCGCTGGGCTTACGGGTGGCCCTCGATAAGACGGAGGCCCTGTTATTCCATGGGCCCCGTCGTGGTCCACCCCCTGGTGCCTCAATAGTGGTCAACTCGGTCCTCGTACCGGTTCGGGCCCAGATGAAATATCTGGGCCTGATCCTCGACGGGAGGTGGCTCTTCGACGAGCACTTCCGACAGCTTGCTCCAAAGCTGGTCGGCGCTGCGTCTGCCCTAGGGCGACTCTTGCCCAATATGGGTGGACCCAGCGTCGCGACAAGACGGCTGTACACGGGGGTTGTCCGTTCAATGGCACTGTACGGTGCACCGGTGTGGGCGGCGGCTCTGACCGCCCAGAATAGGTACGCCTCTGGCGCCCTCAGAGGGTAATGGCGGTCAGAGCCATACGCGGTTACCGCACCGTTTCGACGGAGGTGGCATGCGCATTGGCCGGAACTCCCCCGTGGGATTTGGAGGCGGAAGTGCTCGCCGAAGTTTATCGGCGAGTGGCTGACTACCGGGCGGAGAGCGGATTTCGCCCTCCGCCCGAGGATGTGCGCGAGTGGCGCGAAGCCGCTCGCCGAGCCACGATGGCTCGTTGGTCGTTCCGGCTGGAGACTCCACGCGCTGGCTTTGCCGCCGTGGAGGCTCTCCAGCCGGTCATCGCCGAGTGGGCAGGGCGGCAGCACGGGACCCTTTCCTTCCGGCTGACGCAGGTGCTTTCCGGGCATGGTTGCTTCGGAAAGTACCTGCACACGGTCGCTAGGAGGGAACTGAGTCCCGCCTGCCACCACTGCGACTGCAGTGAGGACTCGGGCCCAGCACACGCTGGCGGTCTGCCCCGCATGGGCGGCGCAGCGCCGGGCCCTCACTGCAGTCATCGGAGTGGATCTCTCGCTACCGGCCGTAGTACGCTCCATGGCCGGTAGCGACAGTTGTTTTACCGCGGTCGCAACCTTCTGCGAGGTAGTAATCTCGCGGAAGGAGGCGGCGGAGAGGGCCCGGGAGGACGACCTCCACTCGGACCCGATCCGCCGCCGGCGAACCGGGCGGCGGAGGCCCGCCTACCACAGCCTCATGCCGCCCTGAGTGTGGCCGCGGGTGGACGGGGTGGGTTTCCCCTCCACCCGCATTAGTTGGCCAGCCGCGAGGGGGCGGCGTCCGCGTGTGCCGGACGTCGCCTAAAGAGAGGAAAATGTATTGAGACGGAGCCCGCACCAGGAGCGGGCTGGCGCTAGGAGGGGTCCGGATGTCTTAACAACAGCTGTTCCCGGATCCCTCCTGTTACAGGCGCAGAGTGGCACACCGTGTGGTTTTTAGTCGGTCCGAGTCCGACACACCACCCCGCCGCAAACCCCGGAGGGGTGACGGTCCGAGGGGATTTCCACACGTTAAAAAAAAAAAAAAAAAAAAAAGGTTAGGTTCCGACAGCTTGCTCCAAAGCTGGTCGGCGCTGCGTCTGCCCTAGGGCGACTTTTGCCCAATATGGGTGGACCCAGCGTCGCGACAAGACGGCTGTACACGGGGGTTGTCCGGTCAATGGCACTGTACGGTGCACCGGTGTGGGCGGCGGCTCTGACCGCCCAGAATAGGGTACGCCTCTGGCGCCCTCAGAGGGTAATGGCGGTCAGAGCCATACGCGGTTACCGCACCGTTTCGACGGATGTGGCGTGCGCGTTGGCCGGAACTCCCCCGTGGGATTTGGAGGCGGAAGTGCTCGCCGAAGTTTATCGGCGAGTGGCTGACTACCGGGCGGAGAGCGGATTTCGCCCTCCGCCCGAGGATGTGCGCGAGTGGCGCGAAGCCGCTCGCCGAGCCACGATAGCTCGTTGGTCGTTCCGGCTGGAGACTCCACGCGCTGGCTTCGCCGCCGTGGAGGCTCTCCAGCCGGTCATCGCCGAGTGGGCAGGGCGGCAGCACGGGACCCTTTCCTTCCGACTGACGCAGGTGCTTTCCGGGCACGGTTGCTTCGGAAAGTACCTGCACACGGTCGCTAGGAGGGAACTGAGTCCCGCCTGCCACCACTGCGACTGCAGTGAGGACTCGGCCCAGCACACGCTGGCGGTCTGCCCCGCATGGGCGGCGCAGCGCCGGGCCCTCACTGCAGTCATCGGAGTGGATCTCTCGCTACCGGCCGTAGTACGCTCCATGGCCGGTAGCGACAGTTGTTTTACCGCGGTCGCAACCTTCTGCGAGGTAGTAATCTCGCGGAAGGAGGCGGCGGAAAGGGCCCGGGAGGACGACCTCCACTCGGACCCGATCCGCCGCCGGCGAACCGGGCGGCGGAGGCCCGCCTACCACAGCCTCATGCCGCCCTGAGTGTGGCCGCGGGTGGACGGGGTGGGTTTCCCCTCCACCCGCATTAGTTGGCCAGCCGCGAGGGGGCGGCGTCCGCGTGTGCCGGACGTCGCCTAAAGAGAGGAACATCCACATTGAGACGGAGCCCGCACCAGGAGCGGGCTGGCGCTAGGAGGGGTCCGGATGTCTTAACAACAGCTGTTCCCGGATCCCTCCTGTTACAGGCGCAGAGTGGCACACCGTGTGGTTTTAGTCGGTCCGAGTCCGACACACCACCCCGCCGCAAACCCCGGAGGGGTGACGGTCCGAGGGGATTTCCACACGTTAAAAAAAAAAAAAAAAAAAAAGGTTAGGTTAGGTTAGGTTAGGTTGCGGCCTATAGGTCTATCGTGTTGCTGGACGAGGCGGGCAAACTTTTTGAGAGGGTGCTCTCTGCCCGCATCGTCCGGCACCTTTGCGAGGTTGGCCCCGATCTGTCGGATGCCCAATTCGGTTTCCGAGAGGGGCGTTCGACGATCGATGCCGTGATGCGCCTTAGGGCCGTGACCGAGGAGGCTGTGAGCTGCGGCGGAGTGGTGTTGGCGGTGTCTTTGGACATCGCCAACGCCTTCAATAGTCTGCCATTCAGCTGCATCAGGGAAGCGCTCCGCTACCACGGAGTGCCGGAGTACCTGAGGCGGCTGGTGGCAGACTATCTTGAGGAGCGAACCGTCATGTACGAGGACCGAGATGGTGTCTTGAGACGCAGGGCCATGTCGTGCGGTGTTCCGCAGGGGTCTGTCCTAGGACCACTCCTGTGGAACATCGGATACGACTGGGCCCTACGAGGGCGTCTCCCCCCCGGGCTGGGTGTACTCTGCTACGCAGATGACACTTTAGTCACGGCCCGGGGGGCTAACTTCCAGGAGGCGGCGCGCCTGGCCGCCACGGGGGTTTCCCAGGTGGTCGGGCGCATTGAGGCGCTGGGTTTGCGGGTGGCCCTGGATAAGACGGAGGCCCTATTATTTCATGGGCCCCGTCGTGGTCCGCCCGCCGGCGCCTCAATCGAGGT
>CADEBD010000865.1:0-12927 GCA_902825455.1 Arctia plantaginis | reverse complement strand
AAAATGTAAGGTATAAATAGATAGATAGAATAACAAATATATGAACAAAAATGTAAAATTAAAGTATAGTAGTAAAACAAAACTGTTACAAATTGGATCATAAGCATAAGCATATATCAACTAGAAACTAGAAATAGAATTAAGAACAGGCAAATGTAAGGTATAAATAGATAGATAGAATAACAAATATATGAACAAAAATGTAAAATTAAAGTATAGTAGTAAAACAAAACTGTTACAAATTGGATCATAAACATAAGCATATATCAACTAGAAACTAGAAATAGAATTAAGAACAGGAAAATGTAAGGTATAAATAGATAGATAGAATAACAAATATATGAACAAAAATGTAAAATTAAAGTATAGTAGTAAAACACACCAAGTACTTAGAAACTGTAAGCCACTACAAGCGCGAAATGGAATAAGTCCCACTCTACATAATAGTGTGGACTAGATAGATATAGATTAGTATGTAAGACATCTAGATGTATAAGGTCCTGATGTAACCATGATCGGGGAAAGGCGAAAAAAAAAAAAAAAAAAAAAAAAAAAAAAAAAAAAAAAAAAAAAAAAAAAAAAAAAAAAAAAAAAAAACCCTAACCTAACCTAACCTTTTTTTTTTTTTTTTTTTAACGTGTGGAAATCCCCTCGGACCGTCACCCCTCCGGGGTTTGCGGCGGTGTGGTGTGTCGGACTCGGACCGACTAAAACCACACGGTGTGCCACTCTGCGCCTGTAACAGGAGGGATCCGGGAACAGCTGTTGTTAAGACATCCGGACCCCTCCTAGCGCCAGCCCGCTCCTGGTGCGGGCTCCGTCTCATTTGTAGATGTTCCTCTCTTTAGGCGACGTCCGGCACACGCGGACGCCGCCCCCTCGCGGCTGGCCAACTAATGCGGGTGGAGGGGAAACCCACCCCGTCCACCCGCGGTTAACCTAACCTAACCTAACCTAACCTAACCTAACCTAACCTAACCTAACCTAACCTAACCTAACCTTTTTTTTTTTTTTTTTTTTTTTTTTTCGTGTGGAAATCCCCTCGGACCGTCACCCCGCCGGGGCTCTCGTTCGGCGGGGCGGTGTGTCGGACTCGAACCGACTAAAACCACACGGTGTGCCCTCTTTGCGCTTCCAGTTTAGGAAGGGTCCAGGTAGCTATCTCCTTCTGGACCCTTCCCAGCGCCGGCCCGCTCCTGGTGCGGGCCCCGTCTCAGTGGACCCTCTCTTTAGGCGGCGTCCGGCACACGCGGACGCCGCCCCCTCGCGGCTGGCCAACTAATGCGGGTGGAGGGGAGAACCCATCCCGTCCACCCGCGGCCACACTCAGGGCGGCATGAGGCGCAGGTAAGCGCGCCTCCGCCGCCCGGTTCGCCGGCGGCGAATCAGGTCCGAGTGGAGGTCGTCCTCCCCGGGCCTTCTCCGCCGCCTCCTTCTGCGAGATTACCTCCTCGCAGAAGGTTGCGACCGCGGTAAAACAACTGTCGCTACCGGCCATGGAGCGGAATTACGGCCGGTAGCGAGAGATCTGCTCCGATGACTGCAGTGAGGGCCCGGCGCTGCGTCGCCCATGCGGGGCAAACCGCCAGCGTGTGTTGGGCCGAATCCTCACTGCAGTCGCAGTGGTGGCAGGCGGGACTCGATTCCCTCCTAGCGACCGAGTGCAGGTACTTTCCGAAGCAACCGTGCCCGGAAAGCACCTGCGTCAGCCGGAAGGAAAGGGTCCCGTGCTGCCGCCCTGCCCACTCGGCGATGACCGGCTGGAGAGCCTCCACGGCGGCGAAGCCAGCGCGTGGAGTCTCCAGCCGGAACGACCATCTCACCATGGTGGCTCGGCGAGCGGCTTCGCGCCACTCGCGCACGTCTTCGGGCGGAGGGCGAAATCCGCTCTCCGCCCGGAAGTCAGCCACTCGCCGATAAACTTCGGCGAGCACTTCCGCCTCCAAATCCCACGGGGGTGTTCCGGCCAAGGCACAGGCCGCTTCGGTGGACACCGTGCGGTATCCGCGTATGGCTCTGACCGCCAATATCCTCTGGGGGCGCCAGAGGCGCGCCCTATTCGGGGCGGTCAGAGCCGCCACCCACACCGGTGCACCATACAGCGCCATGGACCGGACTACCCCCCGCGTACAGCCGCCTCGTGGGAACACTGGCCCCGCCCAAATTGGGCAAAAGTCGCCCTAGGGCGGAGGCAGTGTCCACCAGCTTCGGACCAAGCTGTCGGAAGTGCTCGTCGAAGAGCCACCTACCGTCTAGGACCAGACCCAGGTACTCATCTGGGCCCGGACCGGTACGAGGACCGAGCCGACCTCGATTGAGGCGCCGGCGGGTGGACCACGACGGGGCCCATGAAATAATAGGGCCTCCGTCTTATCCAGGGCCACCCGCAAACCCAACGCCTCAATGCGCCCGACCACCAGGGAAACTCCCGTGGCGGCCAGGCGCGCCGCCTCCTGGAAGTTAGCCCCCCGGGCCGTGAGCAAGGTGTCATCCGCGTAGCAGATTACACCCAGCCCGGGGGGGAGACGCCCTCGTAGGGCCCAGTCGTACCCGATGTTCCACAGGAGAGGTCCTAGGACAGACCCCTGCGGAACACCGCACGACATGGCCCTGCGTCTCAAGACGCCATCTCGGTCCTCGTACATGACGGTTCGCTCCTCAAGATAGTCTGCCACCAGCCGCCTCAGGTACTCCGGCACTCCGTGGTAGCGGAGCGCTTCCCTAATGCAGCTGAATGGCAGACTATTGAAGGCGTTGGCGATGTCCAAGGACACCGCCAACACCACTCCGCCGCAGCTCACGGCCTCCTCGGTCACGGCCCTAAGGCGCATCACGGCATCGATCGTCGAACGCCCCTCTCGGAAACCGAATTGGGCGTCCGACAGATCGGGGCCAACCTCGCAAAGGTGCCGGACGATGCGGGCAGAGAGCACCCTCTCAAAAAGTTTGCCCGCCTCGTCCAGCAACACGATAGGCCTATAGGCCGCGACCGATTCGGCAGGCCGTCCCGGCTTCTGCAGCAGGACCAGCTTCCCGCATTTCCAGCGCTCAGGGAAGCGTCCGGACGCAAGGCTAGCGTCCAACACCCCCCTGAGGTGGTCCGACATGTAGTCGAGGGCTCGGGCCATCACTCGGGCTGGAACCCCGTCCGGCCCGGGGGCGGTGTTCTTGGATCTAATCCGTAGAACAGCCGCCCCCAACTCCGATTCCCTGACGGGCGGAACATCAACCTCGCTGCCCCCGTCGTCTTCGGCTGATGCAGCCATCGACGGGGGTGTGTGCTCCGCCCGCTGCGGGAATAGGCCCTCGACCACTTCCTGCAGGAAGCTGGGCTGGAGAGTCTCCGTAAGGGGGGGGCCCGACGTGCGGAGCTTTTGACGCACCGCACGATAAGGGCGACCCCAGGGGTCACGCTCGAGACTCTCCAGCATCTCCTCTCTACACGCATCCTTGGCGCGGCAGATGGCCAGCCTCAGAGTTTTCCGAGCTTCTCGGTACTCCTCATGAAGCCGGTCCACCTCCTCACCGACCCCGCGGTGACGTCGCCGACTACGGGTGAGGGACCTCCGGGCACGTACACAGGCCGCACGGAGGTCCGCCAACTCCTGGGACCACCAGTAGACCTCCTTCCTTGGAGGCCGACAACCACGAACGCGGGGCATGGCCGCATCGCAAATCTGCGTAATCGCATTGCAGAAGCGACCAGCCCCCATGTCGACCTCCACGGTCGGGGCCTGCGGAGACAGCCAAGAGTAAATAATGGCCGCCTCCTCTAGTAGGTCCCTGTCGAGCTTGGCGATAGCCCACCGCGGGAAGCGGGAAGGGCGCCGCGCCGCGTGACCCCTACTGGGGTCCTGGGACCGGGAGAGCTCGAATCGGATGTACAAATGATCCGAGAGCGTCTCGACCTCTTCCAGGACACACCAGTTCCTTACTCGTGCGGCGACTGCAGGGGTAGCGAACGAAAGGTCCACTATCGACCCCCCCTGCTGTCGCACGCACGTGTTGGTGGAGCCCCTGTTCAGCAAACAGAGGCCCACCGACGCCGCCCACTCCTCGACGGCTTCGCCCCTGGCGTCCGTCGCAGGGGAACCCCACGCAATGGACTTTGCGTTGAAGTCCCCCAGCACGAGGACGTGCCCAGACACTAGTCGCCGCATCGAGGCCTCCAAGTTGTTAAGGAAGACCTCGAAGTCGTTCAAGCTCCGGTTGGGGGAGAAATATACACCATAAATGGTGATTCCCCCCCAATCGGCGGCAACATATCCAGTACCCTTGTCTCTTAGCGACAAGGGCGGGGAATGAGCCGCCGTGGAGCCGACGACTGCCACGGAGCCGTCCCGGTCACCCATCCAGTTTGGACGGGGAGGGACAAAATAGGGCTCCGCGACTACGGCAACACCTATCGACCACTGTGCCATGGTTTGCAGGAAGAGATCCTGCGCCGCAGCACAGTGGTTCAGATTCGTCTGGACCAGGAGGTTGGAGACGTGATCCATTACTGGATCGTCTCTACAACCTCCTCCATAGGCGTCGGCGTCGACGCAATATTGACGTCGGGGGTAGCCTGGGTCGGCAGGCTAGACCCCGGCGTTTGCCGAGAAGCGCGGGGAGGCTTGCAGCCCCCCTGCCCCATCTGGTGATTGGCGGGCTTTTTAGCCGCCGCACACACGGGGCAGTGAGGGGCAGCAGAGCACTCTGCCGCCTTGTGCCCGGGTTGACCGCAGCGGAAACATAAACCGCTGCAGTCAAAGCAGCTCTCGCACTTAACCTAACCTAACCTAACCTAACCTAACCTAACCTAACCTAAGCCCTCAGCCCGGCGAACATCGCGCTGCTGCGGCGTCCGCAGCGCGCCATCGCGCAGCGGGCTGCACGGGCGTACCACACCGTCTCCTACGAGGCGGCGTGTCTGATCGCGGGCAGTATCCCCTGGGATCTCGAGGCCGGCGTCCTCAAGCGAGTGTACGTCGAGGGCGCCCTGATGCGGCGTGTACTTGGAGGTCGGCCGCTTCCGGAGGAGATCGATCGCTGGAGACAGTCGGCTCGCGATGATCTCTTCCGGAAATGGGCCGTAAGGTTAGAGGCGACCCGTAGCGGGTCGGTGCTCGTAGGGGCCGTTCGGCCCGTCCTGCGTCATTGGGTGGAGAGGGGTCATGGGGCTCCGACATACCACCTCACCCAACTCCTCACGGGTCATGGCTGTTTTGCTAAGTACCTGTGGGAGGTGGTCGGGGTGGAGTCGGAGCCCCGGTGCCGCAACTGCACCAGCGGCGACCCTGACACGGCCTATCACACCATGGCCGTGTGTGAGGCGTGGGACGAACAAAGGAGGGCCCTCACGAGCACCGTTGGGTCGGACCTATCGCTGTCGGCCGTAATTCCAACTATGGCCGACAGCGAACAGTGTTGGGCTGCCGTCGCCTCGTTCGCTAACGAGGTGATGGCGGCCAAGAGAGAGGCTCTGCGGGAGCGAGAGCGAGCAGGTCTCACGCTCCCGCCCCGCAGACCCCCGGCGAGGGGACGCCGGCGAACACGATTCGCCCGCGTCCCCGAATGAGAGTGGCCACGGGCGGTGGGTCGGGGGACCCGCCGCCCCATACTAATGTGGCGGAATGCGCCCCTCTGTGTTCCTGGGGTGCATTCATGAGGAGGACAGGCCTCACCATCTGGGCACGGTATTTGCCCGGATGGTGGGGCCTCGAGAGAGGCGAGCCCGCTAAATAGGGCGTCCCTAGCCGAGTCGCGGTGAGCAAACTAGCCCGTGGCTCGGATTAGGCGAAGGAGGAACACCGTGGTGGTTTAGTGGGTAGTCTGGCCCGTCAGGAGTCCCACACGAAGTGAACCCCCCGCCCCCGCGGGGGGGGAGCGAAGTGCGTAAATGCATTCCACCACGTAAAAAAAAAAAAAAAAAAAAAAAAAAAAAAAACCTAACCTAACCTAACCTAACCTAACCTAACCTAACCTAACCTAACCTAACCTAACCTAACCTAACCTAACCTAACCTAACCTAACCTAACCTAACCTAACCTTTTTTTTTTTTTTTTTTTTTAACGTGTGGAAATCCCCTCGGACCGTCACCCCTCCGGGGTTTGCGGCGGGGTGGTGTGTCGGACTCGGACCGACTAAAACCACACGGTGTGCCACTCTGCGCCTGTAACAGGAGGGATCCGGGAACAGCTGTTGTTAAGACATCCGGACCCCTCCTAGCGCCAGCCCGCTCCTGGTGCGGGCTCCGTCTCAATATAGATGTTCCTCTCTTTAGGCGACGTCCGGCACACGCGGACGCCGCCCCCTCGCGGCTGGCCAACTAATGCGGGTGGAGGGGAAACCCACCCCGTCCACCCGCGGCCACACTCAGGGCGGCATGAGGCTGTGGTAGGCGGGCCTCCGCCGCCCGGTTCGCCGGCGGCGGATCGGGTCCGAGTGGAGGTCGTCCTCCCGGGCCCTTTCCGCCGCCTCCTTCCGCGAGATTACTACCTCGCAGAAGGTTGCGACCGCGGTAAAACAACTGTCGCTACCGGCCATGGAGCGTACTACGGCCGGTAGCGAGAGATCCACTCCGATGACTGCAGTGAGGGCCCGGCGCTGCGCCGCCCATGCGGGGCAGACCGCCAGCGTGTGCTGGGCCGAGTCCTCACTGCAGTCGCAGTGGTGGCAGGCGGGACTCAGTTCCCTCCTAGCGACCGTGTGCAGGTACTTTCCGAAGCAACCGTGCCCGGAAAGCACCTGCGTCAGTCGGAAGGAAAGGGTCCCGTGCTGCCGCCCTGCCCACTCGGCGATGACCGGCTGGAGAGCCTCCACGGCGGCGAAGCCAGCGCGTGGAGTCTCCAGCCGGAACGACCAACGAGCCATCGTGGCTCGGCGAGCGGCTTCGCGCCACTCGCGCACATCCTCGGGCGGAGGGCGAAATCCGCTCTCCGCCCGGTAGTCAGCCACTCGCCGATAAACTTCGGCGAGCACTTCCGCCTCCAAATCCCACGGGGGAGTTCCGGCCAACGCGCACGCCACATCCGTCGAAACGGTGCGGTAACCGCGTATGGCTCTGACCGCCATTACCCTCTGAGGGCGCCAGAGGCGTACCCTATTCTGGGCGGTCAGAGCCGCCGCCCACACCGGTGCACCGTACAGTGCCATTGACCGGACAACCCCCGTGTACAGCCGTCTTGTCGCGACGCTGGGTCCACCCATATTGGGCAAAAGTCGCCCTAGGGCAGACGCAGCGCCGACCAGCTTTGGAGCAAGCTGTCGGAAGTGCTCGTCGAAGAGCCACCTCCCGTCGAGGATCAGGTCGGAGGAGGATCGAACCTAACCTAACCTAACCTAACCTAACCTAACCTAACCTAACCTAACCTAACCTAACCTAACCAAAAAGTCCCGTGCGAACCGTGACACCGAGCGCCACGCTTTTGACACGCTCCGGGCCTTAAAAATCATTTTGGTGGTATAAATCGTGAAAAGTGTATAGTGTTATACACCAAAAGTTCCGCCGTCGCGAGACCTACTCAACTGTGAAAACCGCGTCGCGATCGGTTTAAAATTGTGAAAGATATTCAACTTTTTGTTGAATTTTCATTTTTGTTTTTGTGTTTTTCGCGATTAACTCCGGAAATAGATCGACGACCCCCGATTTTTCTACTGTGGAAGGGTGCGGCTTGGGGAGACCTATCCTTTGAGCCCCCTCTCATATTTTTGTGACGAGCCCCGGGGGAGTTATCGGTCTTTTTCCGGAAATCAGGGAACCACGAAGTCCCTGATCCCGGACCCTTAGTGCTTAGTGACACTGTGCAAACAATAGGTGTTATAGTGACGAACACGGAAGTGAAACTTGTGTGGAAATTGGACCATTTTGAGGGACTTTAGAGACCAAAAACAAATTTTAGTGTTAAGTGACATACATAAAAAACAGTTTATCTCGGGAACGGGATCGACGACCCCACAATATTATCCTGTTGGAGGGTGCGGCTCGGGGTGGCCCATCTTTTGAGCCCCCTCTCGGATTTTTGCGGAGTCTCCTGGAGGAGATACAACGTCTTTTCCGAAAACAGCGTAGCCACGAGGTCCCGGATCCCGGTCCCGTAGGATATAGTGTGACAGTGTGTTTTGTGCGGGACAAAGTGTGGAACCCAAAACTGCCTCGATACAAACTGTGAGTAGAGTGCTTTAGAAACTATTGCATAAAAACTTTTAAAAATTTTTAATTTTCATCCAGAGTCTTTTTGGGGGTGAAACCCACCCCTAAAAATTTTTCTTGGGAGTGACAGTTAGAGAGGGCTAAAAACCCTACCTTTTGATACCTCACTTGGAATTTTAGGGTGAGAAACCACCAAGATATAGGGCCCCGAAGTCTGTAAACAATTTTAGTCAAAAATCAATTCGGGGTTCTCAAACGTGAAAAATATACAAACCAAACATTAAACCAAACATTAAACCGGGTTTGATAACGGGTGGTTTGGGTTTATTAATCTTATTTTAAAAAATTCTGTCTATTCTATAGCTTAGACCAAGGGACTGAACGTCCCCAGGTTCGATTCCCCTGCGGTGCAAGATTTATATCAAAATTAAAGACTAAAAGTAAAACAAAAAATTTGTGAGGGGTTCGATTCCCAGATAAGGGAAAACAAAAAGTAGCGTCTTCGCTGCTTTTTATAGTTTTAAGTTAGGATAAGTTAGGATAAGATAGCATAAGTACCGGGCATATCCTAATTCCCCCCTTCTCCCCTTACCTCACCTCCTCCCCCCTCTTACTCTTTCCCCAGGGCACCTGGACATCCCGAGTTGGGGTTCGCTTGAACCGGCTAGGGGGACCCAGTTGTTTCACCCCGCCAACTTCTCTCCCCCCCCCCCTTTCCCCTTACCTCACCCCCCCTTCCCTCTAACTTCTTCCCGGGGCACCTGGACCCCCCGAGTTTGGACTCGTCTGAATCAGCTCGGGGAGCCCAGCTGACTGTCCGGGTTTGTACCCTTCCCCCCACCCCTCCCCTTACCTCACCCCCTCTAATACCAACCCTCCCCAGAGCACCTGCTGCGCAGAAACTTGTAGCATTAGGAACTAAAGTAGCGTTTGCTACTTTGAAATAGAGTAAGTAGCTTTAAGACAGGGCACACTTTGCCATTTTACTAGCAATATTTTGACTAAATTTTTCTTTTCTAACTTATACACCCAAACTTATACACGACACAGACCCCCCTTTACAGGGTCTGAAGACGTCTTACTTTTACATTTTAATTTTACAACAAAGACAACTTTCCCCGATACACACAATACATACACACATAACAACGAACATGCACCGCACGCCCACGACCTCTGGCAATACCAGAAAGCCCACCACTCCCAGTCCGGCCACCAAAACCACTGTGGCGCAGGACGCCGCCAAAACATTCATCCGGCGACCGGGTGCAAAAAGAAGATCGCTCGACAACATGGAAATTTATATGAAGCGGCAAACCAACTACGCTGCGTTGTCGAGCGAAAAACTCCTCCAGGAGGTGATGAAGACCTTCGAGGATATACCCTCGAAGGTCCAAGAGTATCCTTCGATGAGGAAAGATATAAAGATCTTCCTGGAGGTTGAATCTGATAAGGGTTTGCGGGCCCTCTACGAGCTCAGCGGTCGCATCCAGCGGCTGGAAAGTGGTGGCCTAAAAGACGGCGAGCTCGCAGGAGCTTCGACGTCAAAAGGCCAGGATGACGTCATCATGAGGCTGGGAGTGATGGAGGCGGCGCTGACAGAGCGTATAAACGAGTTGGAGCGGACCGTAAAAAATGAACTGAACGAACTCGACGACAGAGCCGGCGACCGAGGCTCCGACCTACTGGACCAGATCCAAGAAAAGCTCGATGATAAAAAGGCGGCCTATGATCAAACGACCCACGAAATCGGGTGTCAGACATACGGCCGCCTCAAAGACCTGGTCGGCGGACTTGCTGAGGGGATCACAGCAGCCAAGAATGAGGTGGCAGAAGCCGCAAAAACACTAACAATTGTGAATGTGGCCCCTGTAGCGGTCCCGAAAACGTACGCCAGCGCCGCAGCAGCCAAGCCTGCCTACCGCCCTGCACTTCACTCGGTTGCGGTCACCCTGGAGGGAAACCAGGAGACCGCTGACGAGGTCCTCACCAGAGTAAAAAGGGCGGTAGATGCCAGAAGCACCGGGCTTAAGGTCACCAAGGTCCGGAAAGCAAGGAACCAGACAATAATTTTGGGATGCGACACGGCAGAAGAACTAGCCAAAGTCCGAAAAACGATAGAGAGCCGCGGGGGCGGCCTAAAAGTCGCCCCCATGAAAAACAAAAACCCGCTGGTAGTTCTAAAAGACGTGTATTTGGAGAGCGAGGAAGAGGACTTGATAGGGGCGCTTCACGCCCAAAACAAAGAAATGTTTACGGGCCTACCTGAAGAGGACGCGAAAATAGAAATTAAGTTTAAAAAACGCACAAAGAATCCAAAAACGAAGCACATTATCCTTCAGGTGGGTCCCAGCGTATGGCAGAGGATGACGGAGACTGGAGCCCTCTATCTGGACCTGCAAAGAGTCAGAGTCGAGGACCAGTCTCCGCTCATCCAATGCACTAGGTGCCTTGCTTTCGGACACGGTCGGAAATTTTGCACCGAGAGTGTGGACAGATGCAGTCACTGCGGAGGACCGCATTTGCGTGACAAATGCGCAGACCTCATTGCAGGTAACGGACCGCAGTGCTGCAACTGTTCACGCTCTGGGCTGCGGAAGACCGACCACAACGCATTTAGCGTTGACTGCCCGGTGCGAAAAAAGTGGGACTACCTGGCCCGTGCAAACACCAGCTATGCCTGACCCACACACACAGGAAACCACACAACACTCACACACAGACATAAAAACACACACAAACGCGAAACACATAACAACACAAACACTAATTGATATAGAAGCAAGTATAATAAATATACACGCTCATATCAATACAGAAACACAAAAACACAATACGAAACATACAAACATAAAACACAAAACAAAATGCACACAAACTGATATACATAACGTATATTGAGAATACATAAATGTATCAGCACAGGAACACTCACACGAAATACAAACAGTTACTCACAAAAAGAATAAAAAAACAAGTATGAAATAAGAAATTAGTCAAAGAAACGGTAATAAATATGTATAAATATAGTATACATATATTATTGCCTAATAAAATAGTTTCCAAGCAATGTAAATAGATTGCATAACACAATAAAAAACACATAAATCCTGTGGTATAATTAAAAGAAATAGAAATAGATTTAGACATAATAAGTTGTAAAAAGATTGCTGGATATAGTATTACTGTTATAAAATAGATACACAAATATATACAATAGATACATAAGAAACACTCAAGGTGTATACTTACACATGATTATAGATGTAAGAATAGACCTAAAAATATGAAAATGTTGTTAAAATTACAAAACAGAACAGAATTAAGAAATAGTAAAATTAAAGAAAGAATGTTAAAGATTAGATAACATAGAAGTATAGTATAGTAAATAGAAGATATATATAGTTGTAAGACTATATAACTATGAAGTCAAATCAGATACATAAAAAAAAAAAAAAAAAAAAAAAAAAAAAAAAAAAAAAAAAATGGAAAAGTAAATAACAATGTATCAATGTAAAAAAAAAAAAAAAAAAAAAAAAAAAAAAAAAAAAAAAAAAAATTGTATAAAAAAAAAAAAATAGTATGAAAAAGTGAAGCATATAGAAATAGTAATAGTACATAGTGAACAATAGTAAACAATAGAAATAGTATATAGTAACAGTGTATAGTAATAAACAATGTGTAGAAATAATGTATAGTAAATATAAGAACAGTAAAAAGGTAGTGGCGGAAATCCCATCCAGGGATAGTGTGGGTACAACATTAAATAGATTAGGCATATGGTGTAAGTCTAACAAGGTCCCGGTGTTCTCATGATCGGGGAAAAGCGAATTTAAAAAAAAAAAAAAAAAAAAAAAAAAAAAAAAAAACCTAACCTAACCTAACCTAACCTAACCTAACCCACCTATAGCTTTTTGCCTAAAATTGACTTTGGACCTTCACCAAATCGTTTTATTAACACACTAGTAGCAATTATATACTGTTTCGGCTCATAATATATTGGGAATTTGACATAACCTATATATTGACGCCTATATATTGACTTAGAAAATTTTCGTTTGTTTACTTTAATAATAAATTATATATCTTTCTTGTTTGTTGACATATCTCGATCGTTTTGGTTTCTAAAATTCGGCAACGGCGTCACCTGTACGCGGACACCTCGTTTTCGGGGATTCGCTGTATAGATTTTCCAAAAATTTTCATTTTTCATCGTAATTCTGTAAAAAAAGCTACGAAACGTACCCTTAAGGGCTACCTACCTCTTGTGTTCCGAGTCGTTTATTGGTTGAAGCTTTTAATATCGCTGCGTCGACACCTCTGCTGCATACCACCACCGTTTGAAGACACTCCGGCGTCCCGTCGGAGTCCTAACACCTGCGAAAGGAAATTTTTGGGCACTAAAATTGTAAATTTTTCAAGTTTTTGGCTAATAATTTGGCAACCCTTCAACTTATTTTCAAAATTATCACATATTTGGATAGGGCTCGTCTAGCCCTATCACGCGACACCTCATTTATTAAAATCCGTCAGATAGAAAATTAAAAAAATTGTACCTAAAATCTATTTTCGCCTACTAGAAGATCGCGACCGAGGTGATGTATACAGGTACATTACTGAAAATCGACCTATAGCTTTTTGCCTAAAATTGACTTTGGACCTTCACCAAATCGTTTTATTAACACACTAGTAGCAATTATATACTGTTTCGGCTCATAATATATTGGGAATTTGACATAACCTTTTCCAATGAAAATTTTTTGACTTAAAAGTTAATTTTGTTGTGAACATTT
>CADEBD010000864.1:0-13663 GCA_902825455.1 Arctia plantaginis | reverse complement strand
CCACTTATTTTTTTTAAAATTTTGCATTTGAAAAGCGATGCTTTGGTGGATTCGATTCAGGACCCCCGGCATTTTTTTTTTTGGGGTTTTTCAAAGAGAAAATAGCCAATTTACTCCAAAATATATACAGCTACTGGTAGAAAAAAAATATGACAAAATGGGCCTTAGTTTTTTTAAGATTACCCGAACAAACGGGGACGGGACAGAAAATAATTAAACGGGTTTTTTTAGGCATAGGATACGTGCAAATAACCGGTAAAATAAAAACCCTATTTTTTTTGACTTTCCCAAAACGGGACACTTAAATTTTGGGGTTTAGATAAATTTTGGAAACAAAGGGGTTTGGAAAATGCAATTTATCGGGGTATTCAGGGTTTAACAATATACCTTACCAAAAATTTGTTACACAATTTTTTTGACAAAAACCAACGCAAAGCAAATACGCTATTATTATTATTTGTATGAAAATTTTCTTTTAGCACATATAAATGCAATATCTTAGGAATTTCTCTTCGAATTTTCAGGTGTTTGCCCTGGGGAAAAATTGTTTTTGTTTAGCAAACCCAAAAAACGTCGCTAAAAGGGGGTTCCTTTCCCATGTGAAGGAATTTTGGGAAGAGTGTTAAGGGGTTTTTTAGGGGGAAATTGAATTTAAAAGAAAGTATTTTACGTTTCCTTATGGTTTTTTTGGTATTAAAGTAAAGGTGGTTTTAAAAAAAATTTTACACATTTTGTATTTATAAAAAGGCAAACACAAACCATTTGGTTTAGTTCTTCTGAAATCAATTCATTAAGATCCCTATCGATAGGTGAAATTTTTTTGTCACTTTTTCCTGCAATTTGGGAGGGTGATTTCGAAAAAGGGGAAAGGTATTGTGTGTAACAGAAACCCCCTGACTTACTCGGATTTTCGGGCGTTTTTCCAAAAAACCCCCAAATTGTTTTGACCGCGCGTTTCATTCAATTTACTTTTTTTCCATTATTTCTTTTTTGTTTAAAAGGGCTTTAATGCATTTGGCAGGGGCGCCTTTAAAATTTAGGTATTTGGAAAAGGCAAATAAAAACGAATCCCCCTTAAAAACAAAAAAAAAACAAAACCAAAAGTTTTTTACATAAAATATAGGTTTAATTAAATAATAAACTAAAAATGTAAAGGTATAAAAGGTCATTGGGACGCCGCCGCCGCCGCGAAGGGAGCGCCGAGGAAGCCCCGCGCCCCTCGCTCCCCCGGCCGTGTTATCATTTTGAGGGCCCGGAGGCCCACCCGGGAGGGGGCCCGGGGGGTTTACGCCGAGGTCTTGACGAAAGTAAAGGGGGCCACGGGGAAACCTAAAACCCCCTTTAGAGTTTCCCGGGGGGGTGGTGTAAAAACACAGGGGAACGGGAGCCCGGCTCCTGAGGGTAGCCGGCGTACCAGGGGCCCCCCAAACCCGTTTGCCCTAGCGGTTAAGTTGGGGGATTTTTTTCCCCGGGGGATGCGCGCCCCGGTCCGAGTGTCCGGGCCCAAACAAATGCCCCCGGGAATTTTCCCCACACGGGCCCTGGAGGGGAACTTGTCACGGGGACGAGCTCAGAACTCGCCGTGGCGGGGGGAGGGGGAAAGCGCCCTTGGACAGCTTTAAAAGGCCGGAGCAATTACCCCTTGGGCCCCGGTGGACAGGGGGCACCCGGTTGAGCTGCCCCATCGCGGGGGCCCAAAAGGGTCCCCCCGATGGACGGGGGCCTCCTGGTGGGAGGTTTCCGAGGGGGGCAGGCAGGGCCCTGCGGGCCCCAAACCGGCAAGGTGTTTTTCAGGTCCTGTCGGGGGTCACGTAGGGGGGAAATGAACGGGGGAAAGGCCCACCGTAGGTGCCGAGGGTTTCCCCTTTTTGGCCACCCCGGTCCAAAAGGGGGTTCGGCCCCAACGCTCCCTGCTTTTGCTTTAGGGTGCGAAAGCGGGGGCAAGCCTCCCGGGGCCCAAAGGGGTTGGTGGAAAGGGCCCTGGGCCCTATCGCAAACCAAAAGGGGGAAAGGCCGACCTTCCGCCTCCGAGCCGTGATCCGAGGGAGTGCCGCTGGACAGCCCCCCAAAGTTCGCTGCGGGATGCGGGGATTTTTTGGGAATCCCGTGATGGGACCCCATCTCCGCATCCTCCAGGTGAAGTAGGCCACCCGGTTTTCCCAGTAAAGGGTCTTCTGCTCCAAAAGCAAAGGCCCCAGGGGGCCATAAAAATGGGCCCCATCGCCGGGGGCCCTATGTCCATCGGTTTCTGGGCCCCGCCCGGGGGGACCGACTTGGACGGCCCCGGGGGCCCAGTGCACCGTTTTCGCAGCCGGCAATCCACCTCTTGCCAGTGTTGAAAGGGGGGGCGGGGCTGTTTTAAACGGCGGGTAGTTGGAGATTTAGCGGTGTGGGCCCCTTATTTTAAAGCCGAACCGAAAATAACTGGGGTTAAAGAGCAAAGGTCCCCTCAGCTGGCCGTCGTCGTTCGATGCCTGTCGCCCAACCCGGTTTTTGTTTCTGGGGGAAATTCAAAAGCCCGGTCGCCCGGCTTGGGGGTTTCCCCCGGGGCAACCCAACCCGAGGGGAAAGGGGATTGGAGAACTGGGTGAAAATTCGGCCCCCGTTCTCCTAAACCCGGGGGGGGTTTGGGAAAGTTCGTGAGGGCGGGGGTTTTGTTCGATCGTGGAAATCTGTTTTGCATGCCCCCGCTGCGGCCCTTTTGTTTTCCAAGGCTGGCGCGTGTTGTCGGGGAGGAGAAGGTTTGGATCACCATATATTCGGGGTTTTAAGTCCTCCGCCCCCGAAAATGGCGCGCCGGTTTAGACCGGGGAACCCCCTGAACCCCGTTTGGGCGCTCAAGCGTTTTGATCGCGACCCCCCTCCCGGAAAGGGCCCCCAAACGTTTCAGGCTGGGTCCTGCGCGGACAGGCCCCGCGACGTCCCATGTGAGGCACAGTGGTTCCGGGAAGGGGATTGGGCCCCCGTCTGCGAATTTCGGGGGATGCCAAAGGGGTCAGGGCCCAATAAATGCAAGGGGCCAGGTCTTGGTGGTTTGCCCCGGGGATTTGCACGGCTGCGGGCAACCTTTGGGGGACCTGCCCCCGCCGGTGGTCCAGGTTCCCCAGGAGGCCCCTCGCCGCCCGAAAAATTCCCGGGAGCGGGGGAGAGGCGGGGGGTTAGCGGGACAGGGTTGCCCAAGAGGACCCTTCAGGGGAAACGATTTAAAACGGGCCCCAAAAGCGAGGCCCCCCGCGAGATGCTGGAGGGGCAGGAGGGGGGATCCGTGGGGACGCCCCCCACCCTTTTGGTTAGGGGGAAGATGCGCCCCCGGGCCCCCCGCTCAACGGTTGGGTTTTAGCCAGGATGCTTGAGAGGGGGCGTTTGGTCCCCCGTTTTTCCCAAACCCAGTGGTGGGGGCATACTCCCCCAAAAGTTTGGGTCCGCCCCCCGGGGCTTGGGGGCCTAAAAAGGGATTGACGACGAAGTGCCGGGGGTCACGGGGGTGGAAAAAAGGGTGGGGGGTTGTTACGGCTTAAAGCCCCCCAAAAAAAAACCGCCCCGGGAAAACGATGGCAATTTTCCCGGCCCCAGCGTGGGTTTTGGCCTTAGGGGGACGAGGTTTTCGACCCGACTGCGAGGGTTTTTTCAGCGAAAGCCTCGGGGTTGGGGCCCGTTTCCGAAATTGTGGAGGAAAGGGGGGGAAAATGGTCCTCATCCCCCCCAAAGGAGGGGGGCCCGGGGGGGACCCCCGTCCGCCTCCGGCCCAAAAAGTGTTGTTGGGCGAGGTGTGCAAAAACTCTTTGGGAAAAAGTGATTGCAAGGGCCCCCGTTTAAAACATTCGTGATGGTTGGGCCCGGGTCTGGGGGGACAAACCCGTTTCGGTTTCCGTCAGGGGGGCTCCACCGTGGATGCGATTTATTTCGCGTGAAGGGGTCTGGGGGGGGAGGAAAAACAGGGTTTCGGGGGAAAATGGTGTTTGGGGGTTTTCCTTTTGGGCAAACGCCAACGCGTTCAACACTAATTTCCCCGGGCGCATCAGGGAGGCGCCGTGTATCACGAAGTGCCTCTCTACCTCCGCCGCATAGTCGGGGCATATTTGGGGGGAGAGGCCGTCGTTCTACCCAATAGGACCGGTCCGGTTTGGCGTGGAAAAAGTCGTGCGGTGTTTTCCCCAGGGGGGCCGGGGTTAGGGCCCCTTTTGGGAAAATCGGCTACGACGGGGTGCTTCGGGTTTTCTTTGGGTGGTGTCGCCCGGGGTGTGCTAGGGGGACGGGCACAATCGTGACCCGGGGGGCGGCCCAAGGGCGCACCAGAGGGGAAACCCTGAGGGGCCCCGGCCGGGGTTGCCCAAGTCGTTGAGCGTATCCCGGGGTGGGTTCGAGGGGCTCCGCACAAGTCCGAGGCCCTGTTCTTCCACCGGGGTTTTGGAGGAAGGGCCCTAGGGATCTAGCCTCACGGAGGAGGGAAATTTGCTCGGCATCCCAGCCCCCGATCAAAGGTATCCCGGGGCTCGTACCGATGGCCGATGGGATTTGGATCCCCTTTCCGAGGGCTGGTCCCCAAGTTGGTGGGGCAAAGGGGGGCGTTGGCGCGGCTGTGCCCCCAAAAGAAGGGACCCGTGACTCCCGCGGAGACTTAATTTGGGGGGTTTGCGCGTCCATGGGCCCCCTTTTCGGGTTTCCCGGGGATGGGCGGGGGAAATGAAGGCCCAAACAAACGTCGCCCATACTGCGACGACCCCAGGAAAGCTGGCCTCAGGATCATAAGGGGGCTACCGCAAAGATCTCCTTTGGGGGCAGCGGTCTCCCGGGGCCCGGAAAAATTTCCCCGTGGGACCTGGAGGGGACGAGCCCTTTTGGGGACTGTACAGTGGCGCAAGGAGGCGAGGAGTTGGGTCGATGCCCGAGACCCAGAAAAACGAGGGGCCCCGGAAAACCCAACTCCCCCAGGTTTATCATAGGGGGGGGGGGAGGGGAAAGACTGGGCCAAACCCAGCGCCGGGCAAAGCCGTCATTGCGGCGGGTTTAAAACCCCTAATTTGGGGGAATTGGCCGAGAGGCGTCACGGGACCCCCCTCTATAAACCCATTGACGCAGGTGAAACACTGGGAAAAGGGGTTTTTTCGGAGATTTACCCGTGCTGATCCGCAAGGAAACCCAAAGCCCCGGGGTGCCACCACTGCGATGGCAAGACCGTGGGAAAAGGGTCTCCACACGTGGGGAGAGTGCCCGGGGGTGGGTTTTTAGCAGAGGCGAGACCTCGTTGGGGGGGCCATCGGAAGTGGGAGTTCTTTTCCCCTCGATAGCCCGATTTCGGCTTAAACGGCGGGAGCCCAGAGGCGTTGAACTTGCCGTATCCTTTTGCGGAAGTTATGCTCGCGAAGGGGACGGCGGAGCGGGTTTAGGGAGAGTTTAGAACTCTTTCCCCGGCCCCCCAGGCCCGGGAACGGGCCAGGAAAAGGGAGGTCACTCAGGGCCCCCAGGTCGCCCGAACGGGCCCCCGTCCCCCATAAAACGCAGGGCCCGGGGGTGGGAAAGGGGAGGCCATCTGCACCCTAGCAGAAGCAGGCCCGGGTGGCGGCGAGCGCCCTTGCGAAGCGGGGCTCGCTTTCAGGGGCACAGGGAACAGGGGTTCCCACACGGGGCGGGGGTCGTTTACCGTTTGTAGATGACCCGGTATTTTCGGGGACCAGGGCCCCCCCTTTTAGGGTATAAACCCGGTTCCCCGGCTATTAGTACCCCCCGGGGAAAGGGGCGGTTTTCGGTTTTAGTCGGTTCGAGTCCGACAAAGCCACCGACAGGGTGGGATCGAGGGGGATTTCCGCCCCGGGAAAAAAAAAAAAAAAAAAAAAAAAAAAAAAAAAAAAGGGTTTAAAGTCATTATTAGTAAACATAAAAAAAACTGAAATCACACAAGGCCCCATAACACAATTTTTAAAAACGAAAAAAAGGGTTTTTACTTTTAACTGGGAACCGGGGTTTATTAACTGCACATAATTTTCATTTAATGACGGGAAAAAATAACAACGGCATGTTACGTGTTCTTTATTTAAAAATAAATGTTGGTTTTAAAGACCCCGCCCTCCCCGCGGGCATAAAAAAATATTAAAGAAAAAATATTTTATATCTGGGCACAAAAGGGGGGGACGTACATTACACTTCCCTTTGCAGCTCTAATGTTTTTTTTTTATGTTTTAACTTTACAAAAAAAAATTTAATTGAATTAAATCACGGTAACTAAAAGTAGATATTAAAATTTAAAAAAAAAAAATGCTATCAACGATGTATACTATAAAAAAATATTTTATAACAGGAATATAAAACCCCTTTTTTAATCTTCATTACAGCAAACCAAGAACAAACAAGAATATCTATAGTATTTTTACATAATTAAACAGAAAATTTAGTGCTAAATATTAAAAATGCCTATGTATGGTATGTAGTCATGTAGATATAACGGGTATATATTGTACTTAGTTAAGAGCGTTGCTGCAATCTAGGGCCAGTGCCAAGTGTCAATGACCCCGTGCTATTCAATGTGCATAGAGGTACGTAGTGCCCAAGTTTATGAGGCTATATATTACATTGAAATTGTGAATATTGGTTGCAATAGTAGTATTATATAACACAATAAAAAAGTAATATATAAATATTTCGGCAAGACCGATTTTTTTTTGTTAATTTAGTAGTTATGAGTAGAATAGGTTTGTAACATACTTTTTACCCACCTACCCCCACCGTCCATTTTTTAATCGCAATTTGATTTCCTTGATAATTTAAATGGCAGAACAATGTTTGCGGGTCAATCAATAATTATATTTTAGGGAACGCGATAGCTTAAAAGTTAGTGTGATATAAATCATAGGTAACAACAGTACAATAATAAATAAACAAAACAAAAACAACGGTAACATAATTCACCTCGCCCACTCTTCGTGCCGGTGCCCGTCAAATAGACGCTTAACGAGGAAACGTGACGTTTTAACTAACGGTTGTCTATAGCAGTATTACGTCACAGTTCATAGTACAATGTCACATGGATTTGTACTAAGTGACAAGGTTTTAATCTGGTTTGTGGAGAGAGAAATGGGTAATGAGGACTTTTAGAGTAGTTTTTTTATAAAATAGGAAGGCAAGCCTTCCAAAACCAAAACCTACCTTGTTTTTTAGGTATACTTTGTTCAAGGTATACTTTGTTTTTGACTATGCCTAGTAGGTATAGTCAAGTCAAAAACCAATAGTCAAATAATAGCCAATACAATATTTTGAAGTAAAAAAGTATGTCACTGTGATTTTTTTAACGAAGTGTACGTTCTATGCATAGTGAACAGTTTAATTCATGACTATTAGCCAAGGATTCGTACCACGCATTATGCTAAACAATGTTAGTGCAAGTCAACCGGTCGTCTGGAGCACCATTCATAAGCCTCTACATTCATTCAACACCTACACAAATTATAATTCTGTATTATATTAAAAGCTTAGCGAACAAATATAGCTTAGTTTGATCTGGACGGAACATACGAGTTTGGGTGTTTGTGTCACAGGCCTTAGTTTTTGACAGCTTGCTGTTTGAATAACTAATAGTGTCCCATGACTAGGCTTATACAAAATAGTGTAAGTTTGGAAGACGGTGTTCCTACCTAGAGGTTTCTTAATTTTGTTATTTGTTTTATATAAGGGGATTGTTCTTAAAGTTTTTACATGAATTTCCATTTTACATATAGAAATTTTACACGTATCATAAGAGACACGTAATGAACAATAAAAAGAAGTTCGAACAGTGAGAGACACTTCCAATCTGAAATACTCGTCTTTTTACATTCGACGCACTAGTCAAAGTCTACAGACGTTGCGGTACAACTTTAGAGGCCACTTGTGGAACTTTAGTTTAAATAAGGTATAGCTTGTAGTGGAGGCTCGCCACATTTAAGTGGGGGCCGTCGGGCGCCGAATGCTTTCTATTTGCTATTCTTATAGCGTATCAAACGTCTGTTAGTATTAATAATCATGTATGACGGGGATACAGCTTTATAAGAGTGAATAGGAAGTATTTTATAACTCGACAGTTTTGTTACTATGTGAAGAAAATTTACCAACGTAAGTACTGACGTTTGATTGTTATAGTTTATTAGGTATTTGACATGTTAAAAAAACTCCAACTATTTTATTAGGTTGGTTGACAGCGAAATCAACAGGAAAGTATTAGTTGAAAGATAAATACTATAACCATATTTGAATAAAGGTCTTCTGTTAAGAAATATCTTTGTCTAATTTTCTGTCTTGGCTATAAACCAACTTTAACAGCTTTAAGCATTTAGAATTAAATATTAGGGTATTTTATGCTAATTATATACACTTACCAACTTAATAGGTTATTGTGGTAACTCAATTCAAATATCACACTCTATAAATACATTAACCTATAAATTTTTCAGGGTGATTTAATATTGGCTCATTCACGGCCTTATTTTTAGTTATCACCTACTTAGCATGAGAGAGCGTAGGCCAAAACCTTCTTTCGAGGTTGAGGCATTGGTTGTTGGCCTCGGTTTTCGCATTTAGAATTTTGAACTGGAACTAGGCACTGATATATAACATCAGGCTACTAGTTCTTTTCATTGTTAAAATACTAACAGCCAAAACTAATCGTATCAAAATTTCCTTTTTGGTTTGAATCGCCCTAGTCTGGAATGAACTAACTGAATCTATCTTTGCAAACAATTAAAATTCTAGAACGTTCAAGAGTGTAGTAAATAGAATTATTTTTGAATAGGCGAGTACTATTTTGGTCTTCATTTGTTTTCTAAGAATTGAGTTGGTAAACAAAAGTCTATTCCAATACGTAATAAAAATAACCTCTCTTACATTTTATTTGAGGTCAGGTTCATTTGCATTCCGTAACTCAATAAACCAGTACATTCATCACAATAAGTGCTCTGGTCTTCACAATTAATCGATAAGGCAATAACAAAATAAACACATCAATTCTTGAATACCCTCTGGCACCGTTAAATAAAGCCTACCAAACATGATTTTAAGTATAACAGATATATTTAGGTGTAATGAGTTAATGGTCGTAATCATCGTTAGTCAAGTTAAATAATAACCAAAGACGATAGTTTATGTAGGCATTGTTTTTCAGGAAAATGTAAATGTAACACTAATGTAAAAATGTATGTTTTCGGTTATTTTACACAAAAATAAACCTAATTTCTATTTAAAATAATACGACAAATATTAAAAATCGATAAAAGCATTGTTGAGTTTCGGGAACACTTTACTATATTAAAATATATTTTTACAATAAAGTCTGTTTTCTCTTATCGTGTAACACTTGACTAGACAATCCTTAATGGTAGGTTGTCGGGCCTCTCTGCCATGTCTCACTCGATTATATCATTTTAAGATACTTTACTTTTGCTAAAGATTGCCGAATAATTAATTCTTTACCATTTCATATCATCAATAGCTCTCCTTAGATATTTTTTTACGGTTTAGGTTTTTTTTACGGTTTACACAGTGACAACCTTTCAAAACGTATATTGTTTCTAATTCAATTTTTTTTCCACAAAACAGTTACTATGAACAGTATAGAAAATTATTTTTCCACAAAACAGTTACTATGAACAGTATAGAAAATTACATCTTTCAAGTTCATCTACCGTAAGGCATGCAAAGTTATACAGTATAGTTTATCAAAATTAGTTAGAAAGATTAAAGACTGAAACTTTATAAAGTTAGATAAAAATATATTGAGATATTTTATTACTGCAATGTCCTTCTTGGAGTTATAATAGTACAGGTCAATTACTTACTTATTACTAATTCATTAATTACTATTCATTTGGTTTTTGTTTATAAAATATGAATAATAAATTAATTAGTTTAAAGTCAATTTCGAATTATTCTAATAAATTATAGAATATGAAAAGCATAATACTTTTTATAAATTAAAAACTTCAGTGATTATTATTGTCATTATCATTAATTCTTCTTACGTTGTAGATTAGCACATTCATAAGAAAGCAGTTAAACGTTACAGTAATCTCTTATTTAAAATGTCGTTATATTATAATAGCATTTTAATGAGTAGTTTATATAGCTTTTTCTTTAATTTGGCTCAAGTGTAAGTATTTCAGACGGTCAGGTATATTATTAAAGATTTTTTGTTTGTTAAATGGGAAGTTTAAAACGTAATTATTAAACAGCGTAAATTTACACAGCACACATTGCATAATATTGCGTGGCAGTGAATAAATTTTATTCATCGATAAGGAACTCCTCAAAATGTAATGTTTAGCCTAAAGCAGCTAAACGTGTTCAGAACGATGTTTCCTCGCCTCAAACAATAGCGTCTGCCGGTCAACCTGGACTATAAATAAACTAATTTAAAATACAGTAGCCACGTGCAGTGCGCACGCTGACTACAAAACAAATGATCGTAGCTGCATCAATGATTAGTAATCCTTGCGTAAACGCATTATGTAGTCATATCCGTTGCAATTGTGTTCTTGTGCGTTGTAATTTCTTAGTAGAACGATTCTTTTTAACACGTTTTTATGAGTTCGACTCTTGACTAGCTAACAATGTAAAAAACCTTGAAAGTCAATTATAATATACTTCTAATTGTCAATACTATAATTGAATTGATTTTTTTTTAATTATAATTTAAATTATAATTAGAATTGATCTAGTATTGAAACCAAGATGTGGTTAGTTGAACTCATTTTTAATTTTAGATTAAGTACGCTATTAAGCATGTTATTTTTTTTAATTATTTTTTCAAAATCAGCATTAAATTTAAAAAGCCATTAAGTAATACACAATACGTCATGATCGTAGAATATATATGGTTTTGAAAAAATACTAAATTCAGTTTTTTAAATATTTGGATACTACATTGACTTAATATGATTACTACACACTAGACTAGACTACACACTACATTCTAGAAAAAAAATGAATGGATTTTAAATTATTCAGTGTTTGTTTGATAGGCGCTCAAAGTAAAATGACCTATGTGATTTTTTTTAGAAAATTCTGTAATTATTAGTTGTATTTTTATTACATTTTAAAACAAACCCTATTTTGACTTGTATGCCAATTTTAATAATAACCGATTTAAAATTAAAAAGTTATATCAAAAACTAACATAATTTAATGGAAATGGCTGTCCTGTATAGTTCAATAAATGTCAGATACGACATCATTCTACCACTAAGACGAATAAATATATATTCAGGATCACAATCTCCCTTCTTTTTACCACATGTACTTTAACATAAATTTCACTCGAACAATGAATATCGCATAAACTTGAAAACTAAAACAGTTCATACAATAAACGAGGAGAAAATCAGATTCACAATAAATATTCTTCGGTGTAAATGCGAGAGAGCTGAAACTTGGCGCAATTAATGTACGCGAAGGAAGAAGTTTCACGGAGTGCTACCTGCTACTTGTGAGCAAAATAATACTTGTACCGGTACGTTAGCTAACATATAATTAGTGGAAAAGCTGACGGAAAATCATGTAGGAGGGTAGTATGAAGGGATGTTTCATGGGTATATTCTCGTAATATAACTTCGTGGTTCACACGTAGCTAGTATTCTTGTTCTCTATTAAGTTAAGATACTGAAGCATTTGACGTCTTTGAAGAAACCAGACAGAATTATTTTCACACACTTTATATTACCTTAACTGTAACTATCTCTAGCTAACTAAATTGTGCAAATTATTTGATACGAGCGGGTTCACGATGGTATATATCCTACCCATTCGAACTTGTAAGCACTTGATCACAAGTCAAGTGGTAATTATGATACCACTTAATCTGAATATTAATCACAGTTAAGTGCCACTGCTGTAGTAATATTGCATTTCAATTTGTTAGACAAATCTCCACGAGGATATAGATGGTTTTTTTAATCTCAGAAAATACTAATATGTAACCAATTTGATAATAAATGTGTTTATTAGATCACCTCAATTGTACATAAAATAAATAAAACTTGAATATCTACATACTAATATAAAATAGGCATACTTGGGTGGGTACCCAATTACTGCCAATATTTTGTCCATTATTTACAATATCTTCGCTACATTTGAAACTCATTTGAGTCCTTATAACGCTCCATTTCACAGCAAATACCCATTGAAACAATCCCAGTTTCGACCAATTTATTTTGCACACAAACTCACTTAATTGCGTACAGATTATTTGGAATTCATACATTCAAACATCTCTATTTGACGGGCCTTATTTTCAGAATATCGAAACAAAAACTCGAAGACAATGGACGGTGGTTGTGATTTTCACAAAACTCGGAACTGAAATCGTCAAACGTAAAATGTGAATATTTCAAAGAAATTTTTAAACAATGCTTGGGACTGCACTTGAATGGGTGCTCCCAAGTTTTGTGAAAATTGTTTTAATTTCACGTTGTGTTTTAGGTACGTTCATTAATTAAGAGTATCTTTGAGAGTTTTTGTAGATACTATTTTGACTTTACGTTTGTTTAAAATAATTTGCGTGTCACCCAACCGCGTTTAACATACCGTCAATGTAATGTTTAATTTTCCTGTGTTATTCTTCTTCTATTTGGCGTCTCGATGGTTTGTCGTTTGTGCCCGCTCAGTGTGTTGCCATGGTTACTAATTAGGTAGGTAATGTTGCAAAAATGTTTCTGTGTTACTATTTTTCTTCCTTTTTAATATTAAATGTGTTGTTATAGACTCGAGATCTTAGTAAGTATCATCTTAGATTTTATACCACTTCATTTTTTTCTGAATTCAAGCAGGAATATGATTCTATGTATTATTATTTTTTCAACTCCCGCACTAGGAATATATCCTGCATACCGGGGGACTTTTGCTTGTATGCTATACTTATGCTCGGGAATTTAGCTTGTATTTTTTGATCTAACTTACAAAGTCAGTCACTCGCATTAAATACAAAAAAAAACGTTTATACGTATTGAATTTTAGGTAATAGTAAGATTACAAATGTAAATTATCCAATGTACTTTACGATCTTTGGAAGCCCTGTGCAGAAAACGATTAAGTGGCGAGATAGAAATATCATTTACCTATCAAATACTTCCTAATATTCATTAAAGTACCTATGTAATGATAAGTTAGTAGATACAAAGTTAATGAGCCAAGCAGTAACATAAATGTAATTTCCTACTTATTTGGCAACTTACTTCGAGAGTTTCTCGAGTGTCTACTTAGACAAGATGAACTCGTCATTAAAAAGTATGGAGACATGAAGAGCTTTTAAAATTGGCTTCAGTTTTTAATATTAATTTTACAAAAAAAAAAAACAAAAAATATTTGCATTAATTATTTTGTTTTTTTTTGTCCTCACTCTAAATCAATTAAACAATAGTAAACTGCTAATGTATTAAATTGTTTAGACGGTATGTATTAATTGTATAAAAATTAAAACCATTTTGGTGTTAGCTGCCTCACAGCAGATGAAAAAAGAACCACGATCAGATTCCTGAACGAAACGGGTAATATTTCTGTTACTTTTTTGAAGAATATAAAACACAACGAAACAAAAAATAGACAAAAATTGCAACGACAAAACGAACGAATATCAAAATGAACATTGGTAGACGCTAGTCGGAGAATTTTTTAGATTGAACAATCCTCAACAATCACTCTTAAT
>CADEBD010000862.1:0-12954 GCA_902825455.1 Arctia plantaginis | reverse complement strand
CCCCCCCCCGCCCCCCCCCCCCCCATCAGTGGTCGACATCTGGGACGCACCCCCCCTCCTTCTTCCGCCCCAGACCCCCATCTTCGGCTCCTCCCGCGCCGCGGGCTGGACCGCCACCTTTTTCCGGGCCACCATGGCCTTGGGAGTCGGCTCCGCCGCGAGCGCCTCTGCGGCTTGTGCCGACTTTGGGAGCCGAGGCCTCATCGCTCGAGGCCGACTCCAATTGCCTCTTCAGGCCCAGGCGAAGCGAGCGCCTTTTGCGCTTTGGAGTACCCTTCTGGTGCTGCTCTGCAGCTGAGACCATCGGGGTACTCGCTCCGCTCCTCTCCGAGGCAGTGTCGGTGTTCGACACTACCTCCAGGTTTTTCGCGTCCTCCGCGATAACGTCGCCGGATTTACTGCTCGGCGACGGGCAGGTTCGACATTTGGTGCTCCCCCCAGAATACGAGTGGGAGCTGCCGGAGCCGTTTGGCTCCGGAGGGATTCCCCAGACACTGTGTGTCCGGGACCCTCCTGGGTAGATTTAATAATCCTTGGCCTCATGTCATGTTTTTTAGTTTAACGATGGAAAATTGCCTAGGACTCATTACTGTAACTTCAAAACATTCCTTTAGTTTCTTAACAGAACCCTCAATCAGCCAACAACAACCTCAATCAGGTATCTTTAGATACCAGTAATCCATCATCAATATATAACAGCAAGTGCAATGGAACTTCATACATAAAAAAACATATAAACATTGTCACTTTCACAGTTTATAAAATTATTTTTTTTCATGAATGAGTTAAATCTATGATTCCAACACCTGGGTGACTGTTTTAAGCCGTACAGTGACCTTTTAAGTTTACAGACCAAACCATTTTTCAACACCAGTTGGTGGCTCCTAAATATCACCTCATTCGTCCCATACAAAAAAGCAGCCTTTACATCAAATTTGAGTTAATCGAAGATTTTCTTTGGCTGCCAGTGGTAGCATTATTCGAAAAGTATCATAGCGTACTGTGGGCGAGAATGTCTTTTCATAGTCAATCCCTTTTCTTGTGAATATCCTTTGGCGTACAGTCGAGCTCTGTAAAGTATCTAACAGTGTCATCAGCATTCTGCTTGATTTTGTACACCCACTTGCATCCAATCAGTTCTTATTTGCTGAACACTCTAACAAGCTCCCATGTGCCACAAGCTTCATAGGACTCTGGTGGACGATGTACATAGCCTTCGCATCATCCTTCTTCTACTCAGATCGGTCCCCGCCGTTGTGAAGGAAGAGGTGATGTGATTGCCCAGCCCTTTGGCCTGCAGGGCAAGTTTCGTCTAGAACTTCCATTGGCGATAATTACTGCCAGCAAACCTCTTTGCTGATGCAGTTATGCCGAGACCTAACTCAAGGTCCATGGTCCATGCACCGACACAAAACCGCCGCCACAGAACATTTTTTTTATGCACTCGCGATGCCTGGGCCATAACCTGTTGATATTTATGGGTTCACAAGCAATAAAAGCACTGAATACACTAAGATGTCTGATCTTAGTGATGATCTTAGTGTTCGCAACGCATTTCTAACCTTAACAATGGCGGTGCAAGTAATAACTGACAATTCAAAATAGAGTTGTGTAGCTCCTGAGTGAGTGATATAAAAGATATATATCATTCACGACGATAAAATGTATCACTCACTCACACTAGCTCCGAATATATCAGTAACTCAGTACTAGCTCACTAGATCACTAGCTCAACGACGCCGATCTTTGTTTCATGAGCGAGTGAGACTAAAGATAAATGAGTGAGATAGATGATGGTTTGAGTTCACGCAAGTTTTTTTAAATGCAAAATGTACATTTTTTCTATAGGATCAAAGTTTAATATTACTTAAGAATTAAGCCAAGTACAAGGAAAATAAAATTATGTATGATTTCTATTATACAACCTAAAAAAAGTACAAGAAATAATTTCTTATTTTTAATTATTACGTAAAAGGGTGCTAATAATTATGTAATCTTATCAAATGAATTAAATTGTATTTAAAAAAAAATAGGTTAAAATGTAGTTTCAAAAACTGAATTTAGGTTAATATGAAAATAAAGAAAAGTTTGTATGGCGAGAGAGGCTCAAAGTGAGTGATATACGAGTATACTGAGCTAAACGATCTAGATGAAGAAATGAATTAATTGAGAGACCAATCAATTTAATCGGATCAATGAGCTAGGAGCTAAACGAGTTAGTGAGGTAAATGAGCTAGTGAGCTAAACGAGTTAGTGAGCTAAATGAGCTAGTGAGCTAAACGAGTTAGTGAGCTAAATGAGCTAGTGAGCTAGATGAGTGATATATATCTTTTGAGCGAAATGATATATATCAATCTTTTCAGCTCAGTGATATATTTTGCGCATCACTAATTCAAAAGGGGTTCACACAGTGAATAAAAACTATGGCGCCACAAGCGCGGGAAAATTTTAAAAAATAAATAAGTACGCATTTCTAACCTTAAGAGTCACAATAATAATAAGTTTTAGAGCAATACCGTTTTTAGCACAATGTAGGTGACGTGGCATTTTAGTAATGAAACTAAAAATGACCTGAAAGTGTGTGCACTTGAACTGCATACTACTAACCTGCTTTGATATTGTATATACATTTAAAAACACACACATGACATCTTTTTAAAAAAAATGTCACCTACTTAATGCAACTAAATCGTGACTATTAGTTATTAAATATTCTTTAAAAAAATGTTTTAAATGGTTCACAAACAAAGATATAAAATAGAAAATGCGATTCATTTTCACATCGGCATGTCAGATCCTTCACTATTATTGAACTTAACATTAAGATCAGTTGGAATGGTCCTACTTTTACAAACATCCATACTAAATTTATTTAACAAATTTGTGATGTATTCAAGAAAATCTAACTAACCCCACAAATTGCTTAGGGCTCATTACTGTACTTCAAAACATTCCTTTAGTTTCTTAACAAATCCCTTTAAAAAAAAATGTTTTTGAAATTGGTTCACAAACAAAGATGTAAAATAGAAAATGAATCAGGTGAATGAAAAACCTTCTTCACGTCATTAAAAAAAAGATTGTATTGATAGTATGACAATATTAAAAATGTACATACTTATTTAAAATCTTTGCTGACAGAAGTGTCATAAAATAATTGTTTATTATAATATTTAGACTACATATTTATTATATTTTTTGCTGACAGAATAATAAGTCATTAAATTGTTTTTTTTTAACAAAATTTGACCAGGGACCAGGTGGTCAAATTTTGTTATTACACACATTGGTTGTTAAGATAATTTTTTTCTTATTTCAGTTCCATGGGAATCCAGATGATGATTCAACCAGCAGTAGTGAAGATGAAGAAGGTGCAGAGAATCTTCAGAATGACGTTAATGTTGCTGTACCTACATCGTCAAATGGCCACCAACACATTGAACCCATGGATGAAGATGAAGTGGAACCAGGCTGGATGGTTGTTCGAACAAGAAGAAGGAAATAAAGTTATAATTGTAGTTTGTTTTTAATTTATTTTGTTGAGCTGCACTGAAAATTATGATTATACCAATTATTTCTTAAATGTACATGTTCCTTTATTATATTTGGCACAAACAGCATTGGAAAGACACTGACACAGAACACTGAGTCAACATAGCATAAGTTCTAATTTTTTTTATAATGTTTGTTGTTTTAATGTACATTTCTAATGTATACTATTATTGTCTATGGTATATTTAGAATATGCACAAAATATAGTTGATCAACTTTAAACAACTGCTTGCTGTAGCTGATAGATATTGTTGGGCCTAAGATTTAACAGTTTTGATGCTTTAGATGATTCGCAAGTATAGAAATAATGCTGATAGAAGGGAGAAGGTATTGGATTGCCTGTGAATGGATTGCTTGTAAGTGGAATAGCGACGCGTCAACAAATCAGCGAAGAGGTGCGAGAGGGACGCATGTAAATCGCCGTCTTCTTTCTCTTTTACCAACGTCCCTGGATCGTGGCTCGCTTCTATGGTGGCATGTTGTTGTGTATCTGACACTTTAAGTGAACATTTTCTATGGACCTAATATATTTCATCAATCATCATCAACAGCCTTTAACAGTCCACTACTGGACATAGGCCTCTCCTTAGAAAGGAGGTTTTGGCTACTATACCACGCTGGCCAGACGGGTTGGTATAGGGTTTGTGTCAAGTTTTCCTTCTCTCTGCAGTGCTGTTGTCCTGCGTATTCGCTCCCTTAGTCGTCTCTACGACACCCACGGGATGAATAGGGGTGGTGGACACTCTGTATTCTTAATCCGTCACCACACGTTATATATTTAGAGATGTAGCATCTTGTGGTTTAATTGTAATTATTACGAGGGTGCGTTTTTAAGTTCGCGGAAAGAGAGGGTTGGAGGGGGGTAATTAGGCTCATTAGAATCGTCACGTGTTCAGTGACTCATAATAGTATAAATACCAGGTTTCATTGTTATTAGACAATTAGTCTTTTGAGTTATCGTCGTAACCAAGCAACATAATCGGAGTGAAAAGTGAAACATGGAAAAAATCGAATATCGTGCCTTTATAAAGTTCCTTACCAAGCAAGGAAAATCAGTTGCGACCATAATGAATGAGATGTCTTTGGTTTACGGCGACTCTTGTCCAGGAAAAACCATGGTGTACAAATGGCACAGTTATTTAAACAAGGAAGGGAATCCCTTGAAGACGACCCGAGGCCGGGCAGGAGCATCGAGGTGATCACGCCAGAACTTATCCAAAAGTCGAAAGAATTGTACTCGACGATGCTCGACTAAAGAAGAAACAACTCGCAGAAATGGTTGGAGTATCTGATACAACCATTTTTAGAATTCTGCACGATCATTTTGGCATGACAAAGGTCAGTGCAAGATGGGTGCCGAGAATGCTCACGCGACGCAAAAACAACAGCGCGTAGAGTGTTCACGTGCATTTTTAGACCTTTGTAATGAAGACAAGGATGCTGTATTGAGTAGAAATTGTTACTGGACACGAAACTGGGGTTCATCATAATGAACCTGAGTCGAAACAAGACTCCATGCAGTGGCATAAAAAGGGCACAGCACGTCCCAAGAAGTTTAAGTGTCACAGTCAGCTGGGAAACTCATGGCAACGGTCTTTTGGGACTCGGAAGGAATATTATTGATCGATTATAAAGGTGTTTCTATAACCGGAGAATACTACGCTTCAATATTAGAGCGACTCAAAGAAGCCATTAAAGAGAAAAGACGGGGGAAAATTGACAAAAGGTGTGTTGCTTTGCACGACAACGCGCCCGTCCACAAGACCCGCGTTGCGTTGGCTACCCTGCATAAGGTGGGCTTTAATATTTTGAATCCCCACCCTACAGCCCAGACCTGGCCCCCAGCGATTATTACCTGTTTCCAAAAATGAAAAAAGAGCTGGAGTAAAAAATTACCAACGATGATGAAGTCAAAAAGGCAGTTTCGGCGTATTTTGAAGACAAAGAGAAAACATTTTTTATGAGGGTATGAACAAATTAATTAAAAGATCTGAAAAATGTATCCTTCTTGCAGGTGAATAATTGAAAAGAATAAAATAATTTTGGTTTTTTTTTTTCCCACCCCTTATCCCCCATTCCGCGAACATAAAACGCTCCCTCGTATGTAAAGCTTAGTCACAAAATTCTTGGATTTTTATAATCGCTATTCATGTTATTGAGGAAAATCTTGATGACATTTTATTTTAAAGAAAAAAATTTTGGTATTAGCATGAAACCGTAATATAAAAGGATATATATATATTTATCAAAGTTTTGTTGTAAAGTTTCCTTTATATTTATTGGGTAGAAAGCAGTGTGGACAAACAGGTGCCAGAATTTACATGCATTAGATATAAAAAGTCTCTTTTTTAAGGGGCGGGCGTGGTAGGCCACGAGAAACTCGGGCTCAAAATTTTGCCCTTTCCCTAGCCCCAAAACCGATAGCACCACATGCGAAGACGGTCCGCTTTGCAGATATGTCTCAAAGCATAAGGGGCCCACCCGGCAAGTTCAAACTGATAAAAAATCGCCCTAAAAGCCTGTGAACGCCCTAGGAAGCTTCTGCGTTTTGGGATGGAGCTGATTGGCTCCCAATCAACCTTTACCACGACCATTTTAAAGGCAAATTCAGGAGGGCTGAATTCAGCCCATCCACAAATTCCAATAAATTCTACTAAAAATATAAACGTGAAAAACGCAGGGGGATTCACTTTTTTGCCCCTTTTTTAATTAATTTTTTTATTCAAAAACATTTTGTGCCAACATTTCTTCCTTTTTTTTCATTTGTTTGGGAAAAGGGGTTCCCTTATCCTAGGTTTGAAAAAATAAAAAATAGTAGTATTTTGTTTAATATTCTTAGCAAAGATTTTTCGATTACATTTCAAAATTGTATTGCAGTAAAGAGGGTGTAAAGCTGAGATTTTACCTAATTACTTTTAATAAATAAATGTTGCGCTCTTTTTCACGTTTCAGTAGAAAATTCCTACAAATAATAAATTAAAATTTTTGGGTTTTTTTATGTTGTATTCCAATGTGTCAAATTTTTTATCAAAAATTTTATAAATGTTGTTCCTTTGGTTTTTTTTTATTCAAATTTTTTCTAAATCTTTATCACCTGTCGCGTCCATTGCTGATTGAAGGTCTTCCTCAAGGGGCGCCAAATATTCCGGTCTTGGGGGTCCCTCATTCATCCTCCGACTCCAAAGGGAGCAACTTTTGCGATACTTTTGAGTGCGGTTTCCTGGGCGGGAGTAGTTGCTTTCCATCAGGGCCCGTCTGTTCGTTTGCGCCCCCTTTTACCATAAAATGCTGCCTGCTACTTTCCTCAAAATTCTTTTCTACATTTAAAATAAAAAAAAAAAAATGCTAGGTTCCTTATTTAGATCTCTGAAACATTTTAAGTCTTAAATTTGGGGCAAAATCACTTATTAAAGATAAAGATGCTGTACGTATATGCAACAAAATATAATTGACGGAAATTTTAAACAGGGGCCCTGTATGTATACCCAGGACCGTTATTTGGAGGGGGTGCGCGTACCTCGATTTTCCACGCGGGGGAAAAAAAGTAGAACTAATGCTGGGAGCGTCCCTTTTCGCCGAATATTGACAACGTACAAATTTCTACTGAAATTTTGCTGATCTTGTCATTTTTTAAATTAACTATCTATCTTATATTTTAAAATATAATTCACCGATTGTTTTATGGTGCTGTTCCCATACATTTTCTATCCCCTATAAAACCCTGGACAATAGTGGGGTTTTTACGTTTTTTAGTATGTAAATTTTAAAACTTGTAAAGACGCAATGCATAATTGTTTTTTTTTTGTTCAAATAAAAAAAATCCCAATTTTTAATTTTTCAATCCCAAACGGGAAGGAAAATATAATAGCCAATCTGAAAAAGCAGGGAGAAGATGCATTCCTTTTCCTTTTTAGGGATACCTGGTTCCCCGGGTATTAGACCGAACGGCTGCGGGTTTTTTGTTGGTTCGTCCGAATGGAACCGACAGGTGGTATCCGAGGGGATTTCCGCACGGTAAAAAAAAAAAAAAAAACAAGCGAGAGAGTTTGCAAGACCAAAACAATCTTCTTTTCTCTCCACCAACTTTTGTTACGGAACCTACGAGTATATTATTCTGTGTGAAACGTACAAAAATGTCAAACGTCACTAATGTCATACAATTTTGAGACTTCTTGCGCGTATTTAGTGTGTTTATTTCTGAAACAAAACACCATAAATGTGAATTATTTATTAAAGTGGTAAATAGATGAAATAAATATTAATCACAAACAATGCCTCTCACGGCGCGACAAAAGAAGTATACATAATAAAAAATGGAGCAAAAAGGGCTACAAGTTTTAGTAAAGGGAAGCGGAAAATAAGCGAAGGGTTAGTCCTAAGAACTTTATATTAGAAGAAACGCTAAATGTAATGTAATGCCTATTTTTAATTTTTTGTTTTAATGCGCTTTTGTTAAAATACTTGGCAAAAATTTATAGGTTATAATATTTTTATTTTGGCTCATCAATGTACTAATTTGTATCTGGTACTACAGCTTGGCGCTTACCCAGATGTTTCCGTATTCAAACAAAGGTAAAACGGTCGTCCTACTTAATTTAAGCATGATGATACTAACAAATATATTTTCTTTGTTAGTCCTAATTTTTGTGTTTTTTTTTGTTAGGAATTGTTAGGAAACCTAAATAGAAAATGTAATCGAGTTTATTGATGTCTCTACTAAGCCTAGCCTACTAAAAGTAAAAAAAATATGGTAATAATTGCATATCTATAAGTATCTAGGTATTATTTGGTAAATAAAAGTTTAGTGGAAATCGGATTGGGGTTTCTTGAGCTATGTGTATGTTTCCCATTAATCCACCATCTTCTTACAACTTCATGTTGTTTTTAAATATTTTGAAACATTTATCGGAGATGACGGATTAAGAATACGGAGTTTTCACCACCCCTATTCATCATGCCAGAGTGGTATAGTAGGCCAAAACCTCCTTTCTAATGAGAGTCTATGTCCAGCAGTGGACTGTTGATGATTTGGATATGTATTGGAATTGTATATATTAAAAAATGAGTATCTATTTTTTATTTATTATTAGATTTCCTAACCCCCCCTGACTAATCTAAATACTTGTGTTTTTTACTTGTTGCAGGTTTGAAACCCATGAATTAATTTGCTTACTCAATTGCATTCATTTGGGTTCGTAGTCATTTTTAAATCAATATTGAAAACGAGCGAGTGATAATAATAAAAGTTGTCAATTAATTACTTTATTGCACTGTATTTACAAAAAACTCACTATAATAAACAAAAACAACAACACTCACTAAACAAAACACAAACTATAATATGCCCCTATAAATTCATTCCTATGTTAATTTGCGGTGTCGTTAAACGATACTGTGTTTGTACGGCCACCACACTCCGCTTTTATAGCTCTATAGAATTTACTAGAAAGATCCTAGTATTCGATAGTCCGTTCCAGACTAACAAGAATATTCAAGAATCATTCACGCGTTACTTGCAGCGCCATCTAGCGCTGTAAGGATTAGAAACTATTTACCGAATCTTAATAGATGTACTTTACTCTATACTAGACGGCGCTGTCCTGGACATGCCATATAATGCTGGAACAATTGAACTTTTTTATCCTATGGCGCAACAATATAAATAAATTTATTTAAAAAATATCTCTAAGTTATGAATTCATGGCATAGGTGTACCTATGAATATGTATTTACAGTTTGTGGTAAGTTACAATTTTAACTTATGCTTTGCCACATGTACTACATGTAACTTCGAATAAAGTTTATTTTTTGAACCCTTTGATGATGTAATATCGAAGGAGCAAATGTAGTGAGCAAAATTTGTTGGAAATATTATCTTGAAAAGTTGAAATAAAAAGAATAGCCATTGACTTACCGCATAGAAATATTCAAATTTAAGAGAAGTGGCAAAAAATACCTAGTATTACATCATGTGTTTTTGATTTCTGTTTTTCAAATAGAACATAGGCTATTATTTGATTTGTGATTTATGTATATTTATATTTTTTGTGACATCATTTTTGCAACTCATTGTTACTGTTCAATCATCCCCATGTGTAATTTATTTAAATTATAATTGATTCTATTTTGTCTTTTATCCTTTTATTCAGTATTCAAATTAATTATTAGTATGAAGCATATACCTATGTAAATACCATTTGAGCATAAACACAAGGGTATTTAGTAAGGGAACATACTCATTCTATGTGACCTATTCAGGAGGAAAATCAGAATCTTCAAAATACCAAGTGGTGGGGGACGGCTTAAGTTTTCGTCACAGAGTCAGTAACAATTGGCAAGTGCTACATTAATAAAGACAGATATGAACCATTTTGTTTTTTTTTTTCTTTTTCACTACGTGAAAAGAGAGGGGAGGAGTAGGTGGCCAAATATTGTTTAAGATGGATATGGTCCCTGATATGGACATGGTTTTTCATCAGAACCACTAATACAATGGAATATCAATGTCTTTGAAAAAATTTGTTACTTTATTATAAGAATGTCTGTTCCCCAGAGAGTTCCTGGTAACAAATGCACCGTCAGACTTAGTACCAATAGCAACCCCGGTGGTGCTGTGGCCTTAGCTTACTCCTGTTTGCTCGCATCTTATCTGCGTATTATGGCCAAATAGCAGACTGTGATGAAACATTTAATTATTGGGAACCATTGCATTATTTAGGTAAGTATTTAATATCATAATAATATGTATATCTTTTACAAAAAAGGAGACTAAAGATACCTATAAATGAGAACAAAATATTTGTATTTATATAAAATTATCTCATGTTAAGTTGAAATCATAAAATTAATAATAATAGGATAAATTCTATCAGCAATTCTCTTTTTATTTTTTGTCCCCAGTACCTGGGAAACCGTACTTTTTTGTAGATGAAACAATATTTTTTTGGTATAGGGACAAATGAACAGACAGCCCAAATGTGTCCCGTATCATGGCTCTACTACCACCATTACCACATATATGACTTTTTCCTGTAGTCTTACAAATTTTTATTACATTATTTTAAAAAAATAAAAAATTAAGGTGACAGCAGTGTGGCTTTGAGATGTTATGCCAGAGTGTTAAATGTTTACCCCCCTATAAGCATTCAAACACAACTTACTAATATAAAAAAAAAAGTTCGAAAATCAACTAATAAATGTATATAATTGTGTCTTTTCAAGTCTATGGAAACGGTCTTCAAACATGGAGTATAGTCCTGTCTATTGCCTTTACGTTCTTATCTACCGCTATGGTTATTCGCCGTACCCGCTAAATACTGTCGTGGTTCATGACTCCAATCACCGTGTTCTACTCATTTAAGGTACTGTTGGGTGTGCTGAGCTCGTGTGCAGAATTCATGTTTTACAAGTAAGTGGTTTTGGTAGTTCTAAATTACTATCTCCAAGGTTTATAGTCATCACATCATCACGTTATATATTATTGTTACTATTTCGATGTTAAGCTGTTGGGTTTTTTTTCTAATAAATAAATAAATATAAATTGTCTATTTTGCAACTAGTATCATAGCACTGCATGTGCAAAAGACATTTCTAGATTGTATAATATTTTATATTGGTCTGCAAAAAGGGTTTCTATCTGCCTATAAATAGAAGGTCCTTGCAACGTGTTTCCCAAACTTAAAAAACTAAACTAAAAAAAAAATATACCGTTATAAGTTTTATATTATTTTCGTATCTGACCCAAGGATTTGTTTTGTCACAGAGCGGTATGCCATGAGTTCGGTGTCCACGTCGGTCGGGTTGGGTTAATGCAACCTTGCGCTGCAGGCATGTTCATGTGCAGTTCAGCATGCTGCCTTCTGCATGGAGCAGTGCGTTAATCAGCGGCGCATTGGCTTGTTGGTGGCGTCGAAGATATCCACCGGCCGTGTTGCTTACTGCCGCTTCGGCTATTCTTAGTAAGTATACTTCGACTAGGCTTCTACTTTGGTAAAAGCTTATTATTGGTAATGTAGCCATCAATTAAAATGTCTTTCGCTTCGTCTAGATTCCGCTAGATGACGCTGAAATAAATTTTATGTTCTATGTCACTACAGGCTTATGTGAACTTGGTCGTCATTCTACATATTTCTTGCTCATTTTATGATTCTTCATAAACAATACTTACATAAAAGAAAAAATTACAAATTCTGCACTTCAGTCAGTGTAAGTAAAGTAGCATTCATCATTTAGACGGGGTTTTAGACTTTTTGACCATATGAGAGGAAGATATATTTAAAAAACCGATCAAGTACGAGTCGAACTCGTGCGTCGAGGGTTCAGTACCTACCCCAGATTTTACGTAGATTTTCGTGAAAATTTGTTCGTGAAAAAGGTACCAAAATTTATCTTAATTTCAACTTTTTTTGGAATTATTCTTTTATTTGTGCTGTAAGACGGGAACTACCATATAAGTTTTCGACCCAAAACCTATAGGGTAGTTCCGGTTGACCTAGAATTGTCAATTTTGGTTAAAAGCAAGGTCTTACAGCACAAGTAAAGAGAAAATTCTGAAAAATAAATAAAGTTGAAAATTAAGGTAACTTTTGGTACTTACAAGTTTTCGCGAAAATCGAAATTTGCCCATATCTTTTATCCTGTTGACTAATAGGGACCATAGACCTCAGCATTTGGTATAAATTTCAACTAGCTAGGGCTACCCGTTTCTGAGAAAAGCGATGGTGACAAACGGACAGACGGACAAGAAGAAGTGATAAAATTATCATTTTAATAAAACTTTTGTCCTTATATAATTGTTATAAACATTTAATAATCATTGGTCTTCAATACCAACTATTATTAGAACCTTCTAAAATACACTGAAGTGTTTACTTGTTGCAGGTTGGCCATTCACAGCACTTCTTGGTCTGCCAATCGCAATAGACATGTTGTTCATCAACGTCAAGTTTATGACTTCATGAAGTGGTCAGCCATTGCCCTTCTCGTCATTCTGCTGCCGACCATTGCAGTCGACTCTTGGCACTATGGGAAGCTCACCATTGCCCCGTGGAATATCGTAGCGTACAACATATTTACGGAACACGTCCTTCTCTGTATGGCGTTGAACCCTGGACATATTACTTCGTGAATGGATTTCTTAATTTTAATGTAGTGTGGGTAAGTTGCATTAATTGTTTAGGGCGTTTTTAAAAGATTAAATAATTTCAAAATGACAAATAACTATTTGGGCTTAAACTGGGCTGGACAGTAATATAAGACCTTGGGCCGTCCAGTGGTCTATAATAACTGTGGGAGGGAACTTTGACTATATAAAAGGCACTAACCGAAATTGTCCTTCGACGATAATTTGGCGGACGGTGCGCTGAACGACCTGACTGAATCGAAAAAAAACGGATTTTAAATATT
>CADEBD010000860.1:0-42738 GCA_902825455.1 Arctia plantaginis | reverse complement strand
TTTAAAAGAGTTTTGATACCGTTTGACTAAAATCCGAATGATTCATAAAATAAAACTCATCGAGAAGTCAATGATATTTATCGTCAATTTAAAAAAATATAAAAAATGCTCTCTAGAAAGTGGATATCAAAAATTTAAGAATTAGGTAGGTACCTAAGCCTAGCCTTTGCCACTTGAGTTGTGGCATCAAAATGGGTGTAGTGGTAAAGTGCAAGTCAAACACATTGTTCATGTAAAAACCATTGATATAATACTTACATAGATGAGTAATTACCGCCTAAAATCGTTGCTACTGCACATCTGTCCACAGGCATATGCGTAGCAAACGTCAATTCAGTGTTCAATGTGGCGTCAACCGAGTTGAACATAGCGACACATGACAGTAACAATCGCCAAAATGGGTAAATGCGTAGTGAAAGAATGCGATTCAAGGTCACAAAACCATAATAAATCATGCGGAATTACTTATCACGTGTAAGTTTATGGTTTTTGTATTGATAATATCGTAAATAAGGCTATAATTGAAATAAAACATTGATAATTGTAATTTAGAATTAGTGTTACCATTAAAAAATCATTTTTGTTTTCCCACATTAGTGGGAGAATTTATAATTTATGAAATAATATGCTTTATACTGCTTTTAAACATTTTGTCAATAATAATAAAATATAGGAAGAACGGTAGTTGTTAGGGCTGAATCGATCACTTTTTTTAGGGACCCGTTGAACGTTCACCTTCTGCCAAGCTCGCAGTGCTGGAGACTTTTGTATAAAAGAATTAATTCATTCATTCATTCATTTTTCTTAATTAATTATCAAATATAAATAACAATTGTACAAAAAAATATATATATATATAAAATAAAAAAGTAAATAAATATAAATAAAAAAATATAAAATACAAAAAGATATATATATATATATATATAATATATATATATATTTGATTTGTATTTTAAAATATTAAAAGAATTTGCAATACACCCTGGGGATTATTTATTATCAGTACAAGTTGATCATTCACTTTTACTATTAAATGCCATTATTTATACATAGGTAAAAATAAGATTGTATCATGAAAGTAAAATATCCACACAAACTTATAAAAAAGAGTCTAAAAGACAATTGTATACAAAACTGATGCTTCATAGCGGAATTTGATTTTACACTGAATATACAATAACCCTTTTAACCAAATATTTCCAGTTATTTTATTATTTATACCTATTCCATTCAATTCGAAATATATTATTTAAAATATTTAAATAAATTTATTTTATTACAAAATTGTTTTAAAAAAAAATTGTTTCTTGGTTGTTATGGGTAAAATTTCATAAGGTAGTCAACACTGGCCCACCATCGTAAAGTTATGTCTTTGTCTTTGTCTAATCCGAGCGATGGTATTGTTCTTGTCTCGCGTGTAAATGAGACATAAATATGTTTACTGTCAAATGTTTAGTGGTATCAAAGCTACGTCGTCAAAGTTCAAAAGTGGTTACACTTTTTTCGACGTGTGATAATGAGGTTTGCTTCTCTAGTGTTGTTTTAACTCAATGGTAAAAACAAAAAAAAATCCTTCGTTACATCTGTGCTTCGCCTGTTGGTTTTTAACAACTTTTAATAATATATCAATTTCATTAAATGGAAATTCTAGTTTTGATCACAGATAAATCATCATCTTCAACAGCCTCTAATAGTACCTACACTGCTGACATAGGCATCTCCTTAGAAAGGAGGTTTTGGCCTACTATACCACGCTGGCCAGACGGGTTGGTATACCTATAGGGTTTGTTTCAAGTTTTCCTTCTCTTTGCAGTGATGTTGTCTTGCATGATTTAGTCCTCTCAGACACCCACGGGATGAAAAGGGGTGGTGACTAGACATAGGCATTATTGCTACCTTTAAATCATATTCATTTGAGGCAATGATTACTTTTAGTCATAGTGATTTTACATATGATTGTGATTTCGTCATAGAAAAAGATAAATGGCATTAAAGTCAACCAAAATTCTTTTTATCAAAGATTACGAACTTAATTTGTTTTCTTTTAGATTAGGACCTTTCGCGAGTCTTGCGCTAGCGTAATAATAATAATTAAGTAGCAGTGGTCTTATAAATCAGTCACAGGAGTTATGATAGCATCTATAAATCATATGATTTAACTCATGTGATTGTGATTTCATTCCATCCCTAGTGGTGACACTCCGAATTCTTACTCAGGAAGGACAAATACCGATACCGTCAAACAATGATATTACAAACAAAAAAGAGGTAGATACACCAACAACGCACAAAACGTGAGGGTCCTTAGGACCACTACGAGTGCGCGCAATTAATTCGAGAAAATTCCTGTGTATTCCGAAAGTGCACAAAACACAAAAAGGTAAATAAAAATAGAGAAATATCATACTATAGGTAAGTGTATATTTTGTTCTAAAATACATTAATATAATAGATGATATGCGCGGTTAGGGAAACAAATATTTTGTGCGTGCAGTATGAATATAATGTATCTTCCTTAAAAATATCAATGGACTCATATCAATTTCGACTACGGGCCTATCTGTTAAAACAAACAAAAAAACAAAATAAGACAAATGACTATCACCTTTATGCTGATGACTTGCAAACATTCTGTCAAGTGACCGTTGACAATATATCTGAGATCTTGATGACATTGATTGGTCTGACAAAATTGATTTGACAGTAAAACTATCTGAAACAACCGAAGTCTATACCTAAATAAGACTGCCATCTGTAACTTTCAAGGCATCTATTATATTATTCAACGATCTAGGCCTGTACACCTTCCTTCCTCCGAGCTATTTTCCCAAACTACCTAGTTTGGGGTCGGCTTTAACTCTACTGCGATATGGCTGAATTTCGATATTTTAGGAGCGACTGCCATCAGATCTCCACAATCCAAATAAGTAGTGACTGCCATAGACATTCGTATGAGAATCGGGACCGACGCTTAACGTGATCTCAAGATTACCTATAGTACTTAATTCTATTGATGTTCGACTAAGTAATCTGGAAAAAGGATGACCTCTTTTTGGCACACCTGGGGTACCATTTATAAGTACCTACAGTAAAAAAAAATTGATTTCAGTAATCCAATTAGAGGTTAAGTATAAACTTATTTACCACTTTTTCAATGGACTACGAAAGGCTGAAAAGTTGAAACTTAACATAATTCCTGCTGACAATAACGACGCCATATGTTTTCTTTGGCCTTCCAAAGAAAACATATGGCGTAATAAGTTCCCTCTCCCCAATTTCATCCACCTGGCAGAAAAACTACCTCCAGGATATAAACTCCCCTGGCCAACCTGAAAGGCGCTTAATAGGCTGCGTACCCAGGTTGGCAGATCTAAAAACAATCTGTCAAGGTGGGGATTTATCGACCCCAAGCGCAAATAAATGCGACTGTAGCGCATCTCCACAGACAATGGGCCACTTGTTAAGCCCAGATTCGTGTACGCTTGACGACTTGTGTCAAGCAAGGCCAAACGCCATTCGCGTCGGCAAGCACTGCCATAGACATTCGTATGAGAATCGGGACCGACGCTTAACGTGATCTCAAGATTACCTATAGTACTTAATTCTATTGATGTTCGACTAAGTAATCTGGAAAAAGGAAGACCCCTCTTTTTCAGGCACACCTGGGGTACCATTTATAAGTACCTACAGTAAAAAAAAATTGATTTCAGTAATCATATTAGAGGTTAGGTATAAACTTAACAAAAACAAAAAGTACAAATTATTATTTTCAGAATATTGTGGGAGACTGGTACCTAAGCTAGGCTCGAGGCCTGTGTTTCAGGACACCAGGTCTCCACCACCAAAATATAGGATATGAATAAGTGTTTACAGTTATTGCAGAAGGATACAAGTTAAATCTCTTCCAAGAAATATAAAATTACACCTTCTTCACATACCGGACCCTCATAATCTGTTTGAAGAAATCATTTGTTCATGTTAAGTGAATATAATAAAGGATTATTGATACATAATATTATAATTCCACAATCACGTCAATGTTCCTACTGCTGATTCAGAGAAACGACTATAAAACGAGTAACGCGGTTCTAACATGATCAGGTTAACACCGAGCACTGAACTGCTTACATAGACTTCAGTTTATTTTATTTATTTAAAAGAAAAATGCAGTATTTGTCAATAGTTGTGTTGGTAGCTCTCGTCAGCGTGGCCATGTGTTTACCTTTGGAGTCAGGGGTTCCAGGTCAGTACCTATGTTGTTTAAGTTAGTTTTATATTCAACATGTACTTATAGTATTCACTGAGTTGAACAATATATTGAAATATCTGTGTACCCATATCTAACTACATAGATATGTTCCGGCTTGGGTGATCTAAATTTCAATAAATTGCTAATTGTTTAATAAACTGAATATTAATAATACTGTGTAAAGCATAACTGAGGGGACAAATACACTTTTTTCCCAATCAAAAATTTAAGCGAAGATCATACGAAATTTTTTTCCCTAATCATTCGACATAAAAAATATTCCGTAATATTATAATATGAGGAAAGATTAAACTGAAATTCCCTTTTCCTTATTTGAGGAAAGTTTGTCGTCTTCGGAAATCTTTTTAAAATTATTTTGTCTATTAAGAATAAACAAACCTAGTATAATGGGAAATAAAAACGTTGAGTAAACCTGCACACATACGTCTCATCTAAAAACGATTACATTCGCAAGGTGGAGTGATATCAGTTCCGGCGGCCAATCAACCGTTTAAGAGACATCACAGGATTCTTCTCGTTTGACTCTGCAAATAATAAATATCTGTATAACAGATGGCGAGCAAAAAGAAGTGCAGAGCCACAGCTTGCAGAGGAGGTTCGTTAACCCAATGTTTGTGTTTGGTTCCACGGCAGACAGCGGATTTCGTCGCATGAGGACCAAGAGAGAGTAAGTCAAATTATAAATTGTATTATATAAAATATCAGCAGTAATTACAAGTCGCATATAATACATTATATTCTTCTTTATTAATCATAAAATCTTAGTTACCTGATAGCTAACTCTAAATCAAACAACAGGCGACTTCCTTGTCCACCTTAAGAAAGCATACGCTCCCAAATAAAAAATAATTTTATAAATCAGTTTATAAATCCTTCACCGTGTGATGACGGATTAAGAATACAGGGCGTCACTACCCCTTATCATCCCGTGGGTGTCGTAAGAGGCAACTAAGGGAGCAAACTACGCAGGACAACAGCACTGCAGAGAGAAGGAAAATTTGACACAAACCCTATACCAACCCGTCTGGCCAGCTTGGTATAGTAGGCCAAAACCTCCTTTCTAAGGAGAGGCCTATGTCCAGGAGTGGACTAGTAAAGGCTGTTGATGATGATGATGATTATAAATCCTGGCGTTTTGGGATAACAAACATAACAAATACAATAAAATGAGAACTTTCTGCTTTTTTTTATTACTTTAAAAACAACAGGCTAGTTTTGTCAGTTGTAAATTACCATCAAGTGGAATTAATACAAATACAATTTGTTTAGAGCTGACGACATATGTGAAAAACTGGCGCTTTGCAAACTGCACGCGAGATCACGAAGCAATTTCGTCGCTGCTTTTGAATTGTACTTTGTCAAGTAAGTATCAGTGTATCATAGCAACGATTATTATATTCCATACCATTTTACTTCTTTATCCTTTCAGTTTCACACTTTTCATAAGTCGTTTTTTACTTAAGTATAAGTAAAAAACGACCTGCAACATCCTGCTCCCAGAATCAGGGGTTAACCTCACTCGGTTCGTGTCCGACATGCCAGTGATAGGTGGTATCCGAGGGCATTTCCGCACGGGAAAAAAGGGGTTAACCTCACTCAATCGGTAAAAAGCGTATACAAAACAACAAACAACTGCTGTGCTGAGGTCTCGGGAATAAATAATTGTATGCGCGATAACTCAGTAGATAGTAAAAGACAAGAAAAGAAAGTGGACTGTATAAAATGATTTACTAAGTTATGTGGTATATAACAAATATTATGTGCGTCTTGATGTGGTCGTTGAAGGCAAGTATATAAAGAAGCCGCGCAGCTCGCAGCGCGGGCGGTGCGCGATGTCCGATGTGTCCATCTCGCTCTGGCCGCCGCCGCGTCTGTGTTGAGATGTCTCAACATACTCCCCCGGTTGAAGTAGTTTCAACAGAAGATACAGGTAGCGGGCAGATGGTGTTGAAGGCGCGCCGAATGACACCCTTACGTGTCCGGATGTCGGCGACTCTCGCGATGCCATCTCTGCCAGGAAGCACCTTGACAATTCTTCCTAAAGGCCAAAGTAAAGGTGGTGAATTTTTGTTGATTATAACGACTAGAGTCCCTTCCTTTAACTCTCCCGACGATCGACGCCATTTGGTTCGCTCTTGAAGCCACAAAACGTATTCGTGGGTGAAGCGAACCCAGAAATGCTGCTTTAAGTATTCAATGCGGCGAAATCGCTGCAAGTTGTTGATGTTGGTAGACTGGATTTGTGGATGAGGCAACATTACAAGAGATCGTCCAATAAGGAAATGGGCAGGAGTCAATGGGGTGAGGTCTGAAGGATCGTTGGAAAGTGGAGTGAGAGGTCTTGAGTTCAAGATAGCCTCAATCTGAACTAAACAGGTTGTCATCTCTTCGAAGGTCAAATTTGTCAAGCCTAAAATGCGTCTAAGGTGATGTTTGACTGATTTAACTGCCGATTCCCATAGACCGCCGAAGTGTGGAGTGTAAGCAGGTATGAAGGAAAAGTTGATACCAGGATCAACTACGCTAAAATTCAGATCCTGTGAAAGAAGCTTGGCCAACTCGTTGAAAGCACCGACAAACGTTGTGCCGTTATCTGAAAAGACGTTACGTGGTTTCCCCCGGCGAGCAATAAAGCGGTACAGAGCTGATAAAAAGGCATCTTTTGTCAAGTCAGACACGAGTTCAAGATGAACGGCTCTCGTGGCCAAACACACAAACACACATATAAAGCTTTTAACGAGCCGACATCCTCTGCCCCTGCGATCAGCTATCATGATTGGCCCGGCATAATCGATCCCTGTATCCAAAAAGGGAAATTCCAGATGCAACCTTGACTCTGGAAGGTCACCCATCATAGGTTGAATAGTTTTAGCCTTAAATCTACAGCACTTCACGCACTGATGTGTGACCTTTCTAGCCAAGTTTCTACCACCAATAGGATAGAAGTGATGACGAATCGTGGCCAGTAGTAGTTGAGGTCCAGGATGTAAAAGCCTTGCATGGTACATGTTAAATAACAACTTGCAAATGATATGGGTACTAGACAATAAAATGGGATGTTTAACATTAAAATCGTAAAATGAGTTACTTAATCTGCCTCCAACACGAATTAGATTATGAGACTTATCAAAGAATGGAGACAGAGAAAGAAGTTTATTTTTAGCTGGTAACTGTTTACCTGTTGACAATAAACTATATTCTTCGGGAAAGGATTCAACTTGGCTAAGTTTACAAAGCAAATATAATGCATTAGTTAACTCAGAGGATGTTAGATGATCACGATTAGATGCCTGTCCCTTACATTTATTTATAAAGCGTAAGACGTATGCCATCATACGTTGTAAAAGATATAAATTAGAAGAGTATTTAGAAAAAGAGTTATTAATTAGATTTTCAATGTTATTAGTTATGTCAATGTGATGAGATGAGACTATGTCAGGTAAGAGTAGTTCCTTGTGATTTGGTTTAGGGAACTCAGGCCACTCAGTTGACGGTTTTCGAAGGAACTGGGGCCCTGACCACCACAACGAAGACGTTATTAATTTGTCTGCTCTGAGTCCACGCGAAGCGAGGTCTGCGGGGTTTAAAGAAGAAGGGACATAGCGCCACGGCATCTCCCCTACAGTTTCCTGAATTTCGGAGACTCTATGACGGACAAATGTCTTCAGTTGCACTGGTGCGGTAGACAACCAACCTAACACAATTGTTGAGTCACACCAAAAATGAACTTCATGAAAACTAAGTGTAAGTGACTGACAAACCTTTGTGTATAGCCGTGAGCCTAATAGTGCACCACAAAGCTCGAGTCGGGGTATGGTGGTTGACTTGATAGGGGCTATCTTACTCTTAGCGGTAAGTAAGTGTACATTCACCTCCCCGTTCTTAGATTGACTGCGGACATAAATACATGCGCCATATGCCCTTTCAGACGCATCGGTGAAGATGTGTAGCTGAAGAGAAGAGGTTGATTCACACGTGACCCAACGAGGTATCTTGAGTTTATTTAAAAAGGGCAGAGAGTTGATGAAGTCATTCCAAAATGTTCGATTCCCTTCAGGAACAGGCTCATCCCAGGAACATCCTAGAAGCCATAAATGTTGCATTAGCAGCTTGGCCTCCACAATGCAAGGAACAACCAAACCAATCGGGTCAAAAATTTGCGATATGACTGATAAGATATGACGTTTGCTGATCGTATCCCCTGACGCTAGGTTTATGGAAAAGGAAAACGTATCAGTGGAACACTCCCAGTTCAGTCCGAGAGTCTTAGACGTTACGTCATTATTACTAAGATTTACAAAGTTCGAACCAACTTGATGTTTGGAAAGAGCTTGCAATAATTCAGATGAGTTAGACTGCCATTTACGGAGGTTATATTTTGCAGACTCAAGAATGGCGATGACCTTCCGGCATTTGCTCAAAGTCTCTTCAACAGTTGAACCACCAGATAGGTAATCGTCCACATAGAAGTCATGCTCTATGGTGGAACAAATCGATGGGTCATCACACTCTTGGGCAAGTTGTTTTAAACACCTAGTGGCTAAAAAAGGGGCAGAAGCAGTGCCATAGGTTACTGTGTTTAAAGTATAGGTTTTTAAGGGTTGTGTTGGCTCTGATCTCCATAGAATTTTTTGAAGAGGTCTATAAATATCATTTACGCTAGTTACTCTGTACATTTTTTCGATGTCTGCGCTTACACCAATCATATGTTGGCGAAATCGGAGTAAAATGGACAATAAATCATCCTGTATAGGAGCACCGACCATCTGTATCTCATTAAAGGATATACCCGAAGTTGTACGAGCAGAAGCATCAAAAACCACTCTAAGCTTGGTTGTCGTACTCGACTCCTTCAAGACACCATGATGGGGCAAGTAATTTGAAGGTGTAGAAGAAGAATTTTGATGCTTGTACTCGGACATATGCCCTAATTTTATGTACTCATTCATGAAACTAACATACAAATTTTTGAGATATGTGTCTCGAGCTAATCGACGTTCCAGTGACAAGAAACGACGCCTAGCCATAACATACGAGTCACCTAAAGCGTTGGGTGACTCTTTAAGAGGAATGTGGACAACAAAGCTTCCATCCGAGCTGCGATAAGTGGTATTCACAAAAATCTGCTCGCACGATTGCTCTTCGTTTGTCAGCTTGTGTCGAGGCGCTATGGAATCCAACTCCCAGAATCGTTCCAAGTTAAGTTTCAAGTCATTTGCAAGTAAGCAAACATGAGACCTGGGGCCAGACTGATGTAGGACGCCTGAGACTATCCAACCCAACCTAGAATCGAATAACGTGGGCATATTTTTTCCCAACGGCATACGATCAGTGCCTATGACTCCCCAAAACACTTCCGCGCCGACAAGAATATCGATAGAAGACGGAGTATAAAAGTGGGGATCGGCAAGCACGACATTTGTAGGTATACACATGCTGTGAGTGTCGACATAAGTATTAGGCACTGATGACGATACTTTAGGCAAGATATAACAATCAATATTCAGTTCAAAGTCACAAGTAAGCGACTTTAATGATATTGAACATCCGTGTGAACATTCGGAAGATTGATTGTTAATGCCCTGTACCTTGGACAACACAGAGTAAATAGGAAGGTTTAGCTTACGGATGAAGTCCTTAGTTATAAAGTTTGCTGTACTCCCATTGTCCAACAGGACTCGAGCAGTGTGAAGGTTACCTTCGGCGTCCGACACCTTCACGAGTGCTGTGGAGAGTAAAACAACACGAGATGAACTGTTGTGATTAGCAGACAAAGCAATGGCCTGATTAGATTTAAAGGAAGGGTCATTCTCAACATGTAACAGCGTATTATGTTTTTCACGCCAGTATTTGCAATGACCCAGTTTGCATCTGTGAACATCGTGACCTGGTCGTAAGCAGTTTAGACACAAATTTGAAGTTTGAGCCTTTTTAATGCGGACTTGAACCGGCGAATTTTTAAACTTTTCACACTGAAAAAGAAAATGTTCCTGTTGACACATTGGGCACGATAATGATTTTATATTATTTTCAGTGGAAACTGAAAAAATCTTAGGTTTGGTGCTCAAACTTATGTCATTCCTCAATTTTGAGGACCTAGATTCCTCAAGCGTCTCTAGTAGGTCAGCTCTATTACTGACGAACCTGATAAAGACATCTAATGTTGGCGGTTCATGTAAGGAGTTTCGATGCTCTTCCCACTCACGATTCGTTACCTGATCCAACCTACTGGTCATGATGTAAATGATGAGTGTGTCCCAGTGCTGAACAGGCTGACCGAGAGTAGACAAGGCTCTTAAGTTTTTGTTAGTGGTATCAACTATGTGACGTAATAATATACTTGACTCTTTGTTAATGGGCTGCACACTAAACAATGCTTGGACATGATTATTAACAAGTAGTCTTTTGTTATCATATCTATTACAGAGCAAGTTCCAAGCCGTATCGTAATTATCTGACCTAAAACCAAGATTGTCGATGACTAAATAAGCGCTACCCTTTAAGGAAGCACGAAGATAATGCAGTTTATTGATTTTATCTATACCTTCATTTTTATGTATAATAGAAATAAAAGTGTCCCTAAATTCTAGCCAATCATGATAGTTGCCAGAGAACTTAGGTAAATCGATTTTAGGCAAACGAACTGAATTGTGTTTGTGCGTTTGAGACGTACAAGATGTCACCTCAGACGCGTGATCCTCCGTCACACGCTTGCGGGCTACGCTGATCAGCTGACGTGCAGTTGCCACCAAAGCGTAGTACTGCTTTTCAAATTCTTCACGCTCCGCATATTGCTCACCGGAGTCATCCACCAACGCCTCCAAGTCAGTCTGTAAAATGTCGTATTTCTCATATAAGCTTTCAAAAGTATTAAGGCGATATTCGATTTCAACAATTTGGACTTCGCTTAATTTCTCACAAGTTTGAGCTGTTTTTAAATATGAAGAAAATTGCGTTAGCTTAGCCTTAAGCGATGCTCGCTTTTTAATACAACTTTTCATCTCAGCCATCTTGAAGATAAGCGTACAGAAAAGAAAGGAATGAACAGAAAGGCAAGGAATTACCCAAAAAAAAGAGAAAAAAACAGGAAAGGTATATGTTAAGCAGAAAGTTCCTGTTAGAAAATCAACAGCAAATTGCACATTAAAATTAGAGCAACCTAGTGTTAGATAATGTCTAACATTATAATTTGTTAGGCGGTTTGTGCTTTTACTTTTGCTAACATAAACTTGCAAATGGTTGAAACTATGCAATTTATTATAACAAAAAACAAAAAAGAAACAAAATATAACGATTAAGAAAATAATGATTATAATTAAATGATGAAAAGACGCACACAATCAAAAAATTAAATAATGAAGGTGGCTTGATATAAATGAACTGCGAATGAAACGATATGCACAAAATGATGATTAAATACTTGAATGTAACAATTAAATGATAAGGATTAAGCTTATGGAATGATTTTAATGATAGGATGGATATGAAATGATGTGATGACAAAAAAAAGGAAATGGAACGATCTCACGGTTTTTCGGTGCAAACCACTGGTGATGACTGCGGCGTGGAGATGCTTAATGCTGATCTCAAGGCACGACGACACTCTGAAGACCTGGTGGAAGTTTCATGCACGAACGGAGAAAATCCAGATGAATCCGGAAACGATCGTTGATGTTTCAATTTTTTCTTCGCTTCGATCCAATTTGACGGGAGAAGGACCAAAATGTATGCGCGATAACTCAGTAGATAGTAAAAGAAAGGAAAAGAAAGTGGACTGTATAAAATGATGTACTAATTTATGTGGTAACAAATATTATGTGCGTCTTGATGTGGTCGTTGAAGGCAAGTATATAAAGAAGCCGCGCAGCTCGCAGCGCGGGCGGTGCGCGATCTCCGATGTGTCCATCTCGCTCTGGCCGCCGCCGCGTCTGTATTGAGATGTCTCAACAATTGATTTTCTCACAAAATAGAAAATCTCGTTACTCCGTAAAGAATTAGTCCCTTCATAGCTATACTCGCCATTGCATAATTATCACTAAAAAAGTGTTTGCTTTTATAATTTAATTGTTCAAATTCTTTTATTAAATATCTTCTTCCTCCGAGCCTTTTACCCAAACTGGGCTGGGGTCGGCTTTAAGGCTACTACGCTACCTCTGAACTTTTTTACTTGGAGTGAGTGCCATTAGACCTCCACAACCCAAGTCCAGTCCCAACATTGGTAAGAAATTTTCTGTTTTTGAATAAAATAGGGTTTTATTTGACGAATTAAAAAACAAATAAAACTATTCAGAGGCGATGGGTAGTCACTCACTAGACTTGTCTAAAATCAGGATCAAAGTAGGTATTTAAAAAAAATTCAGTTCAAAATATAAAACAACAAATAACCTATATTGGAACCAAAGTGCGTACCAAACGGGGCGAAATTGCGCGGCACGGGACGAACCGCAGTACGAGTTACGAGACAATGTCACACTGGTGCTCACATGGCACTAACGCGATGGCGCTGTAACTGTGACGTGTCGGCGTCACAGTTAGCACGCGATGCTAAATTGTTCCAATGATAGTTCACGTGGTCTGTTTTGTGCTCACTCGATATAAAACCGATCCTGAAACTGTAAATAACTAAACTAAAATTTAAGTTTAAAGTGTTTTCCTAACATTTCTCAACACTCTAATTATACCTTCCAATTGCCTGGCCATATTCTAAATTGCCGTAAACATACACAATACTATGGAACGCGCACACAGCGGGTGGGGGGATTTGGGGTCCGGTAACCTCACTCACTCAGTGAAAGGCAACGAAAAAATTGCTTATCACGGGTTTTCTGTAATGCCGTGGTATCACTCCGGTCGAGCCGGCCCATTTGTGCCGAAGCATGGCTCTCCGATGCTAAAACCTTACTGACTTAATATTAAATACTAAAAAAAAAAAAAAAAAAAAAAAAAATATTGGCGGAGAAAATTAAAAGTATGCATTAAAAATTACAAATCCTAATATTATTACATTATTACAGCTTTACGTTATGCACTGGATCTACAACACGATACTGAAATGTCATACCTTTCTGTTTCTCAAAAGCAATGGCAAATTTTTTTGCATTTTGCATTTACACTGGGCTCCTATTTTTCGTAACGGTAGTTTTATATAGCTTATAGCCTAGTGACCTATCTAGGTATTACTATAGACCGCTGTCTTACTATGGCGTCACACGTCCATGGCACGGTCGCGCGAGTAAGGGCCACCCGCGCCCTACTAAGTCCAGTATTCTCATCTCGCCTCCCTCTACGAACAAAACTGGATGTGTACAAGATATACGTACTCACTCAACTCACTTACGCCGCCCCATCGGGGTTCGCCTAAAACAAATATATTTTTCAATTCGAACTGATAGTTCCTGAGAGTATTTAACCTAAAATACAAGTACACTCTTCAGCTTTATAATATTAGTATAAATATAGCGAAATCTATATTAAATGTTACAATGCATTTTTGTGACACCTCTGTGCGTCTGTCACTCAAGCGTGCAAATCAAACTAAACTTCTGTACAAATTAAAAAACTTTCAAATCTCTCTTTTTCTGACAAGTTTTATAAACATTTTACTGCACTTCGCTGACTTTGACTTCTACAAGGGTTATTTATTTATTTACTTATTTTCATCGTACATTTACATCACGTACCGTCTATGGCAATTTTTTTTTGTTCGATACCTTTTGCTGGAGACCATTACATGGTCCGAAACTAGCGTGCGTGAGATGCCGCCTCGACATTTTGCTAATAGGTAGAGCTGGCTCGGGCACGCCGTCATCGCGGGCACGCCGTCATCGCGGCGGTAAGACCCGTTATGGAGGATTGGCTCGAGAGGCGTCACGGGACCCTCTCATACCGACTGACGCAGGTGATCACTGGGAAAGGATGTTTCGGGGATCACCTGTGTCTGATCCGCAAGGAGCCAACGCCTGAGTGCCACCACTGCGATGGCCAGACCGTGGACACGGCTCTCCACACGCTGGCAGAGTGCCCGGAATGGGTTGAGCAGAGGCGAGACCTCGTGGCGGCCATCGGAGTGGGAGTTCTCTCACTCGATAGCCTGATTGCGAGTGCGGAGCGAGAGTGCGTGGAACTCTGACGTCTCCTTCTGCGAGCAAGTTATGCTCGCGAAGGAGACGGCGGAGCGGGACCGGGAGAGGTTTAGGACTCTCCCGGCCCGCCAGTCCTGGGAACGAGCCAGGTACCGCAGGCGACTCAGGCGCCGGAGGTCGCAGAACGACCTCCGTCCTTCATAAGCGCAGGCCTGGGGGTAACAGGTGAGGCCATCTGTCACCCTAGCAGAAGCAAGCCGAGGTGGCGGCGACCGCGTTGCGAAGCGCGCTCGCTTCCAGGGAGCAGAGGGAACATGTGGTTCCCACACGGAGGGGGTCGTCTACCTGTTGTTGTAGATGGCCCGAGGTATGTCGGGGCACCAGGGACTTCCTTTCTAGGGTATACCTGGTTCCCCGGCTATTAGTACCCGAGACGGCGTGCGGTTTTAGTCGGTTCGAGTCCGACATGAGGGTAGCAGACGGCCTAGCAGAAGCATTTCCAAGAGTTCTGCCCACTTGTCTAAATTGAAGAGGTCTGCCGAGTTTCATAGTGATTTCAATTCTAGAGTACACCTGAGGCAATGATAAGAAAACTTGATGACTTAACACTGTTTGATTTTAGTCTATTCGAGTTCGACATAACACTTTGCCGTTTGGCCCGTTTAAGGAACCTATGTTATTTCCACACACAGAAATAAACTTGAATACTAGTAGTAAGTCGGTAAAAAGTAATTAGTTAGGAAAATAATAGATAGACTTTGAAATGACGCTCATAAATTAAGTCTGGAGTGACTGTTTTTTGCTGCAGTAACTTTAAACAACCTGCAAAAGCAACGCTGGGAAAATATTAACGTTTTATAATTGAAACTACAAAGACTTGTTACAGCACAGTTAGTAAAAGAATAAATGATTATACAAAGTGCAGCCTATTTCAAAAGAGAGGTATTATAATAAATTGTAAGCGGTTAATTTTACTTCAATTTATGAATAATCCTAAGGACGTTGTTGTTTATCAGGCACTTATTGCCACCAGTGACTCCCCACTATTGGAGTTCGGAAAAACGTGGGAATAAACCTACTTACATTAACCTGAATATGCAGGATTCCAGTTTCATTCAACTTTTTTTCGAAACGGCGATTCTTCTGCTTTCTTACTGAAAACAAAAAAAAAATTGTTTTATGAATATATTTTTTTAGTTATAAATAGCCTAATCTGCCAGCTACAGTAAAATTTTACTCAATGTAACTTCAAGGAATAAATAAAACATTAAATAACCAAATATATTATTATACTCGTATATGTTATAATTAAAACTTTTAAACTTGTATTTTATACTGTAATATTCATACTTCTGTACCTATAAATACCGATCAAAAATGTCTGTTACTAGTGCATTCACAAAATAATCTTAAATCCGGTTATCCGGTGTCCGGAACTGGCCGGATAAAAAAAGTTGAACGAGAGCGACCTCATTCCCAAGCTCTGCTGAGTGCACTGCAGTTATCATCTTTTCCTGAAATATGAAGACGGATATTGATGAGATATTCTTTGTGGTAATTGTAACGAAATAAAATGAAACCAACAAGTACTGTATACTGAGAGTTTTCTTCATTCTATTCCTTACTTATTATTCCATACATCATTATTCTAATAGTCATAGCGTATAAATGTAGGTAATGTAAATGTGTGTATAAATATATATATGTATGTATTACATATAGGTAAAATAATAATAATAATAATTTACCACATTCACACAACGCCATCTAGTCCCAAACTAAGCAGAGCTTGTGCTATAGGTACTAGACAACAGATATAAATAAATATATACTTTATTTTTGTAAATACATACAATACATACATATTAAACATAGAGACACCCAGACCAAATCAAAGATTAAAAGGTTATTCACACAAATGTTTGGCTGAGCGGGAATCGAACCTGCGACCTTTGGAATAGCAGTAACGAATAAATAAATGTTTACTTTCATAAGTTTCTCGCCAAGCTTTAAAGCTTGTTGGCGAGATACGGTCTTTAACAACTTTCTATTTCTAATAAACACCTTAAAACTAGATTATCTATATTCTGAGTGGAATAGATTTAAAAAATATTACATATTCGTTAGTTGAATATTGTATAACTACTGTGCACTGACGGATTAAGAATACAAATTGTCACCACCCCAATTCATCCCGTGGGTGTCGTAAGAGCCGACTAAGGGAGCAAACTAAGCAGGACAACAGCACTGCACAGAGAAGGAAAACTTGAAACAAACCCTATACCAACCCGTCTGGCCAGCGTGGTATAGTAGGCCAAAACCTCCTTTCTACGGAGAGGCCTATGTCCAGCAGTGGACTAGTATAGGCTGTTGATGATGATGACTGTGCACCTACATTACAAGATTTCTATGGTTGACTGGCGGAGAGTCCTTCCTTTACCAGTCAACTGTGGTCTGAAGGTTTAAAGTTGGACCATATTTTCCTTTGTCCATATGTGCATAAAGTTATAGGGTTTGTCATGTTTTTTCATTCTAATAACATACAGACTAGACCAGACTAGAAAGCTAATACAGCCAGTATTTAGCTGTCTAGTCTAGTCTCGGAAGTATAGATAATAAACTGACAGCTTAATTTTTTAAACACAAAGGCCTTTTGTTGTTATGCTTTGATATTTTATGACAAAGTGTGCATCTAATAAACGATTTTTTACTACAGTTTAACCAATTACAAAGAAATCAGCAGGAATCTTTCTTACCTTAGAATTTTTCATGGTGTTCTTCAAGACAAGTGAAGTTTATTTTACGGTTTTGGCTATTGTGGTGGACTTTGACCAACACTCTTTCGTATCAGAGGTGAAAGTAGATGAAACTTACTCTTCAAATTTAAATTCAATTGATTTAGCCAATGAATTATAATTAAATTAAGATTCTAAATGCAATAAACTCAATTAAGTATTAGTGTAAACTACTAACGTGCTCGAAGAACAATAAATTTCCGACTTCCATCTCAGACGCCATGATTAAATCCCGTATTACTATGCTCACCGCACGCTAATCCCACAAGTGGGAAAATCTGGGAAGTCATAAAAGACGTTATGATTTTAGTAGAGCGAAGTAATTAAAACACATGCTGTAGCCGACGTGAGGTGCGTACTTGTATACAGCGTCCGTTACGAGTAGTTCGCGTAAATTATTACCACCGAAGTGATGGCCGACTATCGGTAAGTAATAACTTGGTGGTTAAAGTTCATGTAGTAGACCTATACTTAAGAAGATCATGAGAAGACATGTAGGTGGTCAGGACCTGGAGTTAGTAGGCAAAATATTTTTGTTCCAATCTAGTCATTACACCAATTTAAAAAAACCGGACAAGTGCGAGTTGGACTCGGGCACCGAAGTGCCGCACAAATTTGTAATCGAAAACTATACTACTTAAAAATAATTAAAAATATGTTTAGGCTTATGCTAATGAAGCCTATGTCCAACAGTGGATTGGATTATTGGCTGTTGATGTGATGAATGAAGCCCTTTCATACGATACCCCACATGATACGGTTAACTCAATTCAAAATTTGGACCGCCGTTTCGTTTTTTTATGATTTAATTAAAAATGTATAGTTTTCAGATTTTTTCCTTTACTTGCATAGAGTATACATTTCACAGTTCTAAATCAAGGGAAAATACCCTATAAATTTTGATTCCCTTGAGAGTATCATATCGTTTGAATTCCAACTCGATACCTCTACGGGTTCCCGAGATAAAGCATCTTGACACATACACAGACGGACAGACAACAAAGTGATCCTATAAGGGTTCTGTTTTTTTCCTTTTGAGGTACGGAACCCTAATAAGAAACTTTTGGACCTCAGAAGCACTTGAAACATTCGAGATAGGCTCTGGGTTCCAGTGCCTACAAGCCCAGGTTTCAGACTTGTAATGTGACTGAACACTGCTTTGGCAATAAATTTAATTTAATTTAAATACATACCTATGTATGTATATTCCAGACCAATATAGGCATGTGTGGTGAGAAGTGTATCCAATACCTACGTTTTGCCCCTCTACCATATAAATGGGACCAAATTATATTTCGTCTCAGTTATTTTTATAGTCTACTGCAGTCAACTGGGCACTCTAGGAATCAAAGATGATAACGTTGGCAGTGTACTGAATCAGAAAGACAAGCCAATAACTAAAAAGGCAAGGCAAACAATGAATAGGTAGGGATATTGCTTAAACAGGGAATCAAATAACTTGATTACAGTCTTCCAGTCACAATCACACAACATATTATTATTAAGCCAATATAGCTAAAAAGTTATTCACAGGTATGTGACACATTGCCCTAAACTGGTTACATAATTAGACACACTAAAAGATCTCTCAATAATAAATTATTCCTGGAAGTGTAACATATTTTACCAGACAGTTTTCTGAACTTACCCATCTCTTAAAACTTTCTTTCCAAAGCAACTCAAATGGTAATACAAATGAACCAGAGAAATCGATATCGTTAAATACTTTTCAACATTTTATTAACTTGTGTTTATTATTTTCTAACAAATTCTGCACTTCAACAGCCATCAGAAACCGTTTTCGAGTTCTTTTCTAAAGTTAAATAAGCAACTGAATGCAGTAGCATTGGAACTGCTAGTAAGCAGTTCCTGTAGTTTAAATAGCGATAATTATTGTTGTTTAAAAGGAAACGCTTTAAAATGCACGTTAGTTTGTAGGTATGTTTATTGATTATATTATATTTGATATCATTCTGTATTATTTTTAGTTGAAAGCAATAAAAACTAGAGGACACCCTTTTCAATCGACCTTAATTACATTTTCAACACAAAATTATTCTTCACTGTTCATTTTATAACAGAGTATCCATTAGCTTTAATTAAAAAAAGACTAGAAAAATATTGAAGGTACGACTTGATTCACACTTAGAAGCAGACAGATGCACTGCCTTAACAACTATAAAAGCAAGGGATGTCTCCCTCGATGATAGTTATTACTTAAATAAAGCATTTATTGCGGCAATGTACATATGGGGGAAGGTTTGATTAATTATTTGGGGGAAAGTCCTTATGTGGTTGCAGAACAAAGCATTGATATAGAATATAGATACAAATCAAGACAATTGCCAATGTTATTCCCTTGACCCTAGCAATACAATGAACGTTTCGAAGAAATCTTACCTCAATCCTTTTAACCTAATAATAATAATAATAATATATCACTTTATTGTACACCAGATATAAAATATACATAATTACCTAAAGCTAGTTCAGTACAAGTGGCGGCCTTATCGCCCAGAGGCAATCTCTTACAGGCAACCGTGGTATGGAGAGAAAACATGAAGAGGAGGAGGTATTGGGTAGTTGCTGGTGTATTAGGAAAGAAGAATAGGAATAAGAAGAAGAAATCGAAGTAGTATATACATAACTATAAAAAAAAAGGATACTTTTTGGCGGGTTTAAAAAATTTAAAAATTTCTTCATTCTATTCCTTACTTATTATTCCATACATCATTATTCTAATAGTCATAGCGTATAAATGTAGGTAATGTAAATGTGTGTATAAATATATATATGTATGTATTACATATAGGTAAAATAATAATAATAATAATTTACCACATTCACACAACGCCATCTAGTCCCCAAACTAAGCAGAGCTTGTGCTATAGGTACTAGACAACAGATATAAATAAATATATACTTTATTTTTGTAAATACATACAATACATACATATTAAACATAGAGACACCCAGACCAAATCAAAGATTAAAAGGTTATTCACACAAATGTTTGGCTTGAGCGGGAATCGAACCTGCGACCTTTGGAATAGCAGTAACGAATAAATAAATGTTTACTTTCATAAGTTTCTCGCCAAGCTTAAAGCTTGTTGGCGAGATACGGTCTTTAACAACTTTCTATTTCTAATAAACACCTTAAAACTAGATTATCTATATTCTGAGTGGAATAGATTTAAAAAATATTACATATTCGTTAGTTGAATATTGTATAACTACTGTGCACTGACGGATTAAGAATACAAATTGTCACCACCCCAATTCATCCCGTGGGTGTCGTAAGAGCCGACTAAGGGAGCAAACTAAGCAGGACAACAGCACTGCACAGAGAAGGAAAACTTGAAACAAACCCTATACCAACCCGTCTGGCCAGCGTGGTATAGTAGGCCAAAACCTCCTTTCTACGGAGAGGCCTATGTCCAGCAGTGGACTAGTATAGGCTGTTGATGATGATGACTGTGCACCTACATTACAAGATTTCTATGGTTGACTGGCGGAGAGTCCTTCTTTACCAGTCAACTGTGGTCTGAAGGTTTAAAGTTGGACCATATTTTCCTTTGTCCATATGTGCATAAAGTTATAGGGTTTGTCATGTTTTTCATTCTAATAACATACAGACTAGACCAGACTAGACAGCTAAATACAGCCAGTATTTAGCTGTCTAGTCTAGTCTCGGAAGTATAGATAATAAACTGACAGCTTAATTTTTTAAACACAAAGGCCTTTGTTGTTATGCTTTGATATTTTATGACAAAGTGTGCATCTAATAAACGATTTTTACTACAGTTTAACCAATTACAAAGAAATCAGCAGGAATCTTTCTTACCTTAGAATTTTTCATGGTGTTCTTCAAGACAAGTGAAGTTTATTTTACGGTTTTGGCTATTGTGGTGGACTTTGACCAACACTCTTTCGTATCAGAGGTGAAAGTAGATGAAACTTACTCTTCAAATTTAAATTCAATTGATTTAGCCAATGAATTATAATTAAATTAAGATTCTAAATGCAATAAACTCAATTAAGTATTAGTGTAAACTACTAACGTGCTCGAAGAACAATAAATTTCCGACTTCCATCTCAGACGCCATGATTAAATCCCGTATTACTATGCTCACCGCACGCTAATCCCACAAGTGGGAAAATCTGGGAAGTCATAAAAGACGTTATGATTTTAGTAGAGCGAAGTAATTAAAACACATGCTGTAGCCGACGTGAGGTGCGTACTTGTATACAGCGTCCGTTACGAGTAGTTTCGCGTAAATTATTTACCACCGAAGTGATGGCCGACTATCGGTAAGTAATAACTTGGTGGTTAAAGTTCATGTAGTAGACCTATACTTAAGAAGATCATGAGAAGACATGTAGGTGGTCAGGACCTGGAGTTAGTAGGCAAAATATTTTTGTTCCAATCTAGTCATTACACCAATTTAAAAAAACCGGACAAGTGCGAGTTGGACCTCGGGCACCGAAGTGCCGCACAAATTTGTAATCGAAAACTATACTACTTAAAAATAATTAAAAATATGTTTAGGCTTATTGCTAATGAAGCCTATGTCCAACAGTGGATTGGATTATTGGCTGTTGATGTGATGAATGAAGCCCTTTCATACGATACCCCACATGATACGGTTAACTCAATTCAAAATTTGGACCGCCGTTTCGTTTTTTTATGATTTAATTAAAAATGTATAGTTTTCAGATTTTTTCCTTTACTTGCATAGAGTATACATTTCACAGTTCTAAATCAAGGGAAAATACCCTATAAATTTTGATTCCCTTGAGAGTATCATATCGTTTGAATTCCAACTCGATACCTCTACGGGTTCCCGAGATAAAGCATCTTGACACATACACAGACGGACAGACAACAAAGTGATCCTATAAGGGTTCTGTTTTTTTCCTTTTGAGGTACGGAACCCTAATAAGAAACTTTTGGACCTCAGAAGCACTTGAAACATTCGAGATAGGCTCTGGGTTCCAGTGCCTACAAGCCCAGGTTTCAGACTTGTAATGTGACTGAACACTGCTTTGGCAATAAATTTAATTTAATTTAAATACATACCTATGTATGTATATTCCAGACCAATATAGGCATGTGTGGTGAGAAGTGTATCCAATACCTACGTTTTGCCCTCTACCATATAAATGGGACCAAATTATATTCGTCTCAGTTATTTTATAGTCTACTGCAGTCAACTGGGCACTCTAGGAATCAAAGATGATAACGTTGGCAGTGTACTGAATCAGAAAGACAAGCCAATAACTAAAAAGGCAAGGCAAACAATGAATAGGTAGGGATATTGCTTAAACAGGGAATCAAATAACTTGATTACAGTCTTCCAGTCACAATCACACAACATATTATTATTAAGCCAATATAGCTAAAAAGTTATTCACAGGTATGTGACACATTGCCCTAAACTGGTTACATAATTAGACACACTAAAAGATCTCTCAATAATAAATTATTCCTGGAAGTGTAACATATTTTACCAGACAGTTTTCTGAACTTACCCATCTCTTAAAACTTTCTTTCCAAAGCAACTCAAATGGTAATACAAATGAACCAGAGAAATCGATATCGTTAAATACTTTTCAACATTTTATTAACTTGTGTTTATTATTTTCTAACAAATTCTGCACTTCAACAGCCATCAGAAACCGTTTTCGAGTTCTTTTCTAAAGTTAAATAAGCAACTGAATGCAGTAGCATTGGAACTGCTAGTAAGCAGTTCCTGTAGTTTAAATAGCGATAATTATTGTTGTTTAAAAGGAAACGCTTTAAAATGCACGTTAGTTTGTAGGTATGTTTATTGATTATATTATATTTGATATCATTCTGTATTATTTTTAGTTGAAAGCAATAAAAACTAGAGGACACCCTTTTCAATCGACCTTAATTACATTTTCAACACAAAATTATTCTTCACTGTTCATTTTATAACAGAGTATCCATTAGCTTTAATTAAAAAAAGACTAGAAAAATATTGAAGGTACGACTTGATTCACACTTAGAAGCAGACAGATGCACTGCCTTAACAACTATAAAAGCAAGGGATGTCTCCCTCGATGATAGTTATTACTTAAATAAAGCATTTATTGCGGCAATGTACATATGGGGGAAGGTTTGATTAATTATTTGGGGGAAAGTCCTTATGTGGTTGCAGAACAAAGCATTGATATAGAATATAGATACAAATCAAGACAATTGCCAATGTTATTCCCTTGACCCTAGCAATACAATGAACGTTTCGAAGAAATCTTACCTCAATCCTTTTAACCTAATAATAATAATAATAATATATCACTTTATTGTACACCAGATATAAAATATACATAATTACCTAAAGCTAGTTCAGTACAAGTGGCGGCCTTATCGCCCAGAGGCAATCTCTTACAGGCAACCGTGGTATGGAGAGAAAACATGAAGAGGAGGAGGTATTGGGTAGTTGCTGGTGTATTAGGAAAGAAGAATAGGAATAAGAAGAAGAAATCGAAGTAGTATATACATAACTATAAAAAGTGATAATTACGCGTAATATCTATTTGTTGACCTTAGGTGAATATAAAATATACTAGAGGGAAAATATGGTGTTATTAGATACATGTAATTAGATACGACGATTTTTAAGTTATAAATACATATATTATAAGAAAAAGTGTGACCTAGTCGACTTAGAAGAAGTTAATTGACGTTGCCGTCTTCCAGGTAGTACTCTTTCACTTGTTTCTTAAATGAGGCAAGTGATTGTGCCCGTCTGATTGCGACCGGTAGGGTATTCCACAACCGAACTGCTTGGACAGAGAAGGAGCTGTCAAGGAATTTTGTGGAATGTTCCGGCATTTTTAGTTTTAGGTTCCCTGACGATCTCAACAGTTTGGAGTGTGTGTCATTCAAGAACGTAAACCTTGATTTGAGGTACTGTGGAATAGAAGGATTAAATAGAATACTATAGAGAAGAGAAAGAATATGTGCATTCCGGCGAAGGCGAATGGGTAACCACTTAAGCTTTTTGCGAAATTCAGAAACATGATCATATTTGCGAAGTCCAAATATGAATCTTATGCAAAGATTTTGGAGCCTCTCAAGCTTATTTAATTTGTCTTCAGTAAGGTCTAGATAGCTGGCATCAGCATAATCAAGGATGGGGAGAAGAAGGGATTGTGCAAGAGTAATCTTGGTAGTGGTAGGTAGAAAGTTGAGAAGTCGACGCAAGGACCCTGCAGCGGCAAACATTTTGCGACTCAGCTCTTGTACCTGAGGTCCCCAAGATAAGGTAGTATCAATGTAAATGCCCAAGTTTTTTACCCTATTGCTGTACGGAATAAGTGTGCCGTTGCAAGTGATTTGAGGCAGATTTGTCCAGTCAATTTTGGAGATCATTCTCGAACTTCCAACAACAATGACCTGAGTTTTAGTTGGGTTTATTTTGAGACCGTGGGAGTTGCTCCACCTACATATTTTATCTAGGTCATCATTTGTGGTGCCAACAGCATCAGCCAGATTACCTAGTGTAGCCCTAGAATAGATCTGGAGATCATCTGCATACAGGTGGTAGGAAGACGATAGATCATTAGTGATAGTGTTGATAAAAACAGAGAAAAGTAGGGGAGATAGCACGCCGCCCTGCGGTACACCGGCTGTAGTACTACACCAAGATGAAACAGTGCTCTCAATACTAATGCGCTGCCGGCGACCAAGCAGGTAGTTGCGAAACCAGTCAATCGCAGTTGGAGATATGTTAAGAGTGCGTAATGTACACAGCAGAACGTCAAAGTCAACCGTGTTGAATGCATTACTGAAGTCCAGCAGTGTTAGAACTGTAAGCTCGCCGTTCTCCATAGCAGATCTGATATCCTCCGTAATATGGACTAGGGTAGTAGTGGTACTGTGACCAGGTCGAAAACCGGACTGGAGAGGATTTAGGAGTACGTTTCTGGATAGGAAATTCGTGAGTTGAGAATGAATAAGACGTTCTAGGACCTTGGATAGAAAAGGGAGGACTGAAATAGGCCGGTAATCGGAGAAGGATGCGGGGTTTTTCTTTTTGGGGATGGGTATAACTTCAGCATCCTTCCAAGCCGTTGGAAATACGCTGTAGGTAATTGAAAAGTTTAGTATGTGACAAACAACAGGAAGGATTTCATCGAGGATTGGGAGGATCATATTGCGGCTTAGACAGTCAGAACCCACTGCATTTGAAGTAATATACACTATGCTCTTCCTAACATCACACTCTGCAAGTTGACTAAAGAAGAAGGGAGAACAGTCAGGAGTCGGGGCAGAAGTAAGATGTTTCAGTGTAGCATCTTTTGTCATTTTATCAAAATTTGACGAAGCAGTAAAATGTTGGTTAAGTAAGTTTAAGTTTATATTTTTTGAAAACGATTCATTAACAGATTTGCCTACTCCAATTGACCTTAAAAATTTCCAGACTTTAGCTGGATCCCCGTTTTCAACGGAGCTGTGGATGTATCGGCGTTGAGCATTCCTACACACCCTGCTGCAATGATTCCTGATAAACACGTATTTGTCCCGGTTGCTATCGCTTGGATTCTTTTTGAATTTCGATTTCGCTGTCGCTTTCTTTTTGATTAGCGTTTTTATCTCCGCAGTTAGCCATGGTGACGGGAGGCGTTTAACCTTCATTTCTTGAATCGGCGCATATTTATTGAAGAGAGACAGTAACTTGGAGGTAAAAAATGACACTTTGTCATTAATACAGTCAGCACTAAAGAGAGGAGCCCAGTCGATGCTGCTGGCATCTCTTACTAAGGCAACCACATCCATGTCCTTGAAGTTCCGCTGCAGGATAATTTTAGTTTTAGGTTTAGGAGGTCGGAGACGATAGGAAAGATATAGTAAGTCATGGTAAGAAAACTCATCAGCAGAGCACTGGCCGTGTTTAGCTACAAGATTAGGGGAAGAAACAAGGATAAGGTCTAGCAGAGAAGGAGCAGAGTGAGGGAAGTAGTGCGTTGCATTAGAAGGAAGAATGGATAGATTGCTAGATTGGATGATAGATTGCAGCGTCGACGAACGAGAATCGTTTTTAAGGAGGCAGGTATTGAAATCACCCATGATTATGGAATGACTGTATAAAGGAGTAAGTTGTTCTAGGAGCAGCTCAAACGATGAGAAAAAGTCAATGCGTAAGGATGGGCAATAGAAGACGCCAAGAAGGATTTTAGAGTGAAGGAGTTCAACTTCCAGGAAAAGATGTTCACCCGCATTCGTTGGAGGGGGCTGCGGCGACATACTAATAACAGAGTAGGGGATATAGGAGCGTAAGTAGATTGCAACACCGCCGCCCCCACCCACAGCGCGGTCATTCCTGATGAGATTGAACCCTGGCAGGGTATAAGCAGAAGAGGGTAAGCAGGGCTTAAGCCACGATTCAGAAATAAGTAAAGCGTGTAAATTCGTACAGTCAAAACATGCCAGCATATCGGGGAAGTGAGCCGGAACACTTTGAGCATTGATGTGTACAATGTTAAGATTTTTGGGAACGTCAGAGAACCGAGATGAGAGAGTCTCAACGATTGTTGGATCACCCTGAGAACCAAGATCACTACAAGCAGACAAAAAGTCGGTACTATCATCACTGCGGTCAGAAGAAGACATTTGAAGTTTCCAAGTCGTTGGTTAGAATACAATCAAAAGTGTATATTTATAAAATATTCAGAAAAAAAATATAAGTAAATATCGATAGAAAAAAATAAAAATATATTAAACTAAATTAATGCGTTAACTCCATCTGCCGGTTGCCGGTTTTAGAATGACCAGTGATAGAAATAGTTAAATTAGAGAGAAAAGAGATACAACAAACGACAAAAAGTTGTACAATACAAAAGGTATAAAAACGAGAATTAAATAAAAATAGCATAGAAAAAAGAAAACAAATTAGCACTCACTTTCAGTCCAGGTAAGTGTGTTCAAAAGTCTTTGTTCCAAATACAGGATTAGAGAGTAGTATAGAACGAAACGCAACAATGACATTATGTGTCATGTTTGAAGTAAATGTCAAGTTTCAATACTTAAAGTTTACTATAAAATGTGGGTTATAGAAAATAACAAATGCAAAATTAAATATATGAAGGTATTTAAGTGAAGTTGAGGTAAACAATAACTTAATGTTATACTAGTGATGAATTGTACCTGGACTGAGCAATGTATGCGAGATAAGTTACTTTTTAGCAGCAGCTGCACGCTTAGGCTTCGTCCCGGTGGCTTTCGGTACCGCGATGGTCGGCTTCGGTGGAATAGTGAGAACCTTGTTAAGCTCAGCTGAGGACAGCACACGATGACGCTCTTCATCCGGCCCCAAGACGTAAACAAAGCCCTCCCTGGTCCAGCACCTCGCAATTCCCACCCTTTCCCTGGCTGCCATGAATAAATCATGCCTTGTTTTGGTCAAGAACTCTGACAGCGTGACACCAGAGCCCTTCAGCTTCGTTTTGCTGTACCACAGGCTGTCTCGGACAGTCACGTCAGCAAGCTTGATGAGTATGGGTCTAGGTTTTTTGGTGGAAGTAGCCCGACCCAACCTTTGACAGCGCTTGATATCAGCAGCAGTGAAGTCCCGGTGATTAAGGTGCTGGGTGATGATTTCTACAGCAGTGTTAGCAATATTTTCATCCTGTGTCTCCTCAACACCATGCAAGAGCAGGATCTTCCGTCGCCCATGCATTTCAATACTATCTACAGTGTGAGACAGTGCTTCCACCTGCTGCTGTAGTAGTTGTAGGGCCTGTGACACAAAGGCTCTAAATGCAGCAAATTCTGTGGACAGATTGGCTGCACCTAATGGTGGGCCAGGTGTTTTTGTGAGCTGGGCTTCAAATTCCCCCATTCTCTTATTGAAGGTGTTGGTGAGGTCATGAATTGTCGCTTGTATGGTGGTCATATTATAGCAGAAAGTGTAATTATTATAGAATCCGGCAGCTGGATGATTTAGCAGATGATTTCTGACATGTAAGTCCACAAATAACTTGTAAATTTATTAAAAAAAAAAAAATATTTATACAGCTCGAAAAACTTTACTACTCTTTTGGTTGCCTACCCACTTTTTTTTTTTTGACCTAACCTAATGAACGAACAAAAATATTTCGTTTCTCGTATAATCCAATAGTGCTTTATAAGATACTGATTCAGCGAGTTATGCAGGAATATTGCCAAATATGCACCCGTGTACCTTGTCTCTCACAGCAAGGCCTCGATCAGTAAGTCAGATATTCTAGATCACCTCTTGACGTCCGACCAAATTCCTCCGCACACAACGTAAATTGTTTACACAATACAGCCCGCACTACAGCCTCGCTCTCAAGGTGAAGTGTATTATCGTATTATCTAAGACCGTACCGTCTCAGTATAAAACTAACAAAACATCGAAAGGCGGTACGTGATCTAATTAAAAATTTCTGCTTTGCGAGTTCACGAAGTAACCTTTTCAGCTGAAAAGAAAAGTTGTAGAAAAGGAGATAGGACGAAAGTTACGCGGCCCGCCCTCGGTAAACGTCGGGCCCGGCGCGAAACGCCCACATCCTGGCCGGGCAGTGGTTATCGCACGCTCATCGCGGACGCGCTAACGGCGCCGACCGATTGTCTGACAAAACACACTTTATTGTTTCACGTTTCCGAGTGGTTTATCGGACACAAGTACGCCGTTGAAACCGTTTCTCTTTTAAATTAGATTGATAGCGAGTAATACTAAAGTCGATTCGATAAGATTCGATAATTCCGTGTTCTCGATACTAATGTTTTAACAAAATCTACATTCCTTTTAAGATAAATTTCATCCATGCGACGAAGAGCTAAAATATTTAAAATAATGATTTTTGGCACAGATGCATCCGAAAGATATGGGACGTGGAAATGATGTAGTGGCACTTTTAAAGGTGGCGACGGACGGGCAAAACTTGGCTGTATTGGTGGAAACTGCGCCATGCATAACAATTTTAGTTTCGCATTTCGATTCTGGCTCGAATTTAGAAATGTGTTCATGAAGTTATTTTTGAAATTCTCATATTTAGAAAAAATGTTAGAATATTGAATAGATTCCCATACAATATACTGTGTGTTATTAAATACTATATACATAAATACATACACTTACGGCTACATGCTCGAATGGATAGGCGGAGAAGTATGGCACGCTTTTTTTTCAAAATTGTCCCCTTTTTTCTGTGCGGAAATCCCCTCGCATACCACCGATCAGTGGTTAATTCGGACTCTAACCGACTAAAAACAGCACACCGCCACATGTACTAGTAGCCGGGGAACCAGGTTCACCCTAGGAAGGAAATCCCTGGTGCCCTGAGTTTTGTGGGTCCGATCCCCACATGGAACAACACTTAATGCGATCCACAAAGTGTTGTTCTGAGTCTGGGTGTTCTTAGTGTCCGTTTCATGTATGTTTGTAAAGTCCCCCGCGACACGAGATATATTTTCGTGCGAGAGTTCTCTTTTTGAAATAAAAAAATTGTCGCCTAACAATCGCAATGTCGCCTAAATATTTTTTTCTTAATTTCAGGTAATGTGCATTGAAAAGTAGCATAATTTTGACTTGTTGAACGACGTGACACAAAATCATTATTTTGTGTGCCGTGTACCTATTGAAATACACCTTTAGATCATATATATCTACTGTATATGACATGTGTATATTTATGTATGTGTCATTTGATTGACAGTCGTAAATATGTAACAAGCTGTCACAATCGCAATATCGTTGATCCTCGCGGGATGTTTGCCTAACAGGACATGTCATTAAAATTTAATGCGAGTAATCAAACTTAATTCTTGGAATATTCATATTACATTACATTTTCCTTTATTATTTTTTATTAAGCTATTGCATAGCTTCTATCGCGGTCCTTGAGCGTGGAGACCGAATCCAGAAATTCCGTAACGAAAATAACCTAACACCTCCCACTCCGACCGGCACAGCGGTGATACTTTTTAGTTTTACCATCTATCGATGAATAGCAGAACTTTTTTAAGGTAGGGTGTTCCTTTGACATGACAAAGGGGGGAGACCAGTTTATTTTTATTAATGTAATAACCACCCCATACCAAAAATTTTATAATTGCATTGAGGTCCCTTCAAAGTACCTCCCCTTCACTCCCCTCCACTTTTTTCATTTATCCCCCCCCCCTACCCCCCTTTGATTTTCTCGGTACCTGGAGCACTTGGACTCCCATGTTTGGGTTTGTCTGAACCGGGAAAAGGAGACGAACAATCTGGCCCCTACAGATTTTTTAGCTGGTACCCGCGACTTTGTTCGTGTTGAATTTGAAAACACTGCCTTAGTGGGTTCGATTCCGGAGCCGGGCAAAATTCTATAGGGTTTTCCTGAGATAATTATTTAATACTAAGTTTATTAATACTAAGTTGATAAAAGTCCGTGTGGTGACGGATTAAGAATACAAATTGTCACCACCCCAATTCATCCCGTGGGTGTCGTAAGAGCCGACTAAGGGAGCAAACTAAGCAGGACAACAGCACTGCAAAGAGAAGGAAAACTTGAAACAAACCCTATACCAACCCGTCTGGCCAGCGTGGTATAGTAGGCCAAAACCTCCTTTCTAAGGAGAGGCCTATGTCCAGCAGTGGACTAGTATAGGCTGTTGATGATGATAAAAAATGCTATGCAATAGCTTTACCGCGGCAGTCCCCGAGTGCCACACGTCTTTTTTTTATTATTTATTTTTAACCGGCTACAAATTTGAAGTCGAATTGAGAACGTCTTTCAGTTGTCAATACCGATCGGTATTGTTTTCTCTATGTTAAAGGATGCCGTCTCCATTTTTCTTATGACTTTAGGACTTTGATATTGATATAATACTTATCGTGCGTTAATATTTATCTTGAACGTGTTAACTCCCGCAAACATGTCCAGCAGTGGACTATTAAAGGCTGCGATGTGTGTTATAACAAACATAATTATATTTTTTTAATTTAATAAGGTCCTTTTCTCGATTTTAAATCATCAACAGCTTTTATTAGTCCACTGTTGGACGTAGTACTCTCCTTAGAAAGGAGTTTTTGGCCTACTGTACCACGCTGGCCAGACGGGTTTGGTATAAGGTTTGTGTCAAATGTTTCTTCCTTGGCAGTGCTATTGTCCTACGTAGTTTACTCCTTTAGTCGGCTCTTGCGACACAAATGGGATGAATAGGGGTGATAACACTCAGTATTCTTAATCCGTCACCACACGGACACGGGATTTTAAATAATAAGCCTATAATACCACTCGCTCGTAATCAATTTTATTATAATTGCTTTACATGAAAAAAAAACCCTGAACAACGTTGTATAGATTACCATAAACCAAAGCAAGCTTGACCTATTTAACCACTCTCTGCTACTAATTGCTGATATTATCTATGTATTGTAGTGGATGAGGTTGTTTCCGCAAAGAGTCTTTACAGTAAACAAATGACAGGATACATCCTCGCTCATAGTAATAATGAACGATAAAAGACGAAGTAATAATGAACGGTGGCTCTGTAGAAGTAACAAAGTGTCACATCGCTGTCACAAAACACACTAAGTCATGACTAATATGTCTCCTATGTGAGGCTCTATCTCACAATACACAGCGTTGTGGTAGTTGGTGCCTTATCTACTACTAACTACATTTAGCATCGTACGCCGATCGCTGCAGTCGAGGACGCGGCTTTACACACTTACCGACTTCCAAAAAATACGAAGTAAGACTATACCCGCCAATGGACACATGCAATTTAAGAAACTCAAATGCATTGCTGGGTGCCTAGCATCACTCACTCGATGAGGAATGCAAGAAAACAATTACTTCTTATTAAGAAGTAATTGTTTTCTTGCCAGCGAGCATTAAGAAGTTCTTAACGCTCGCTGGTTTGATCTGAGCCGAGCCATACTCGATGTTTAAACAGTTTGAAACTGAGTAAACATTGTGAGCCGATTTGAGCACCTACTCATTTTCTAAAGTCGATTAAAGATAGAACAAGGTGTGACTAGGCTCGGCTCTTAAGTTATATAAAGAACAGTTATTTGCACTGTTAGTTTATTGAATTAATTATACCTGGCAATACCAATATGGCTCCTAGAAAATTTAGGTGGAAATAATCCATTTAGAAACAATATCTACGTTAACAGAAAACGTTACTAGATTTAATTTAACTAAATTTATTTTAAGGTCGTCGTACTGACTATAATGTTAATATTGAAGTAATAAACCTGATATTCTATATTATTTGGATTTATCTCACGAGGTTGTCGATATGTGGAATGTTGATTCAGTGATCATTGTTCCGATAGTCGTATCTGCTCACGGATTGATAGCCAAGAGCCTCGACCAACAAAAAAAAAAAAAGGGTCTGATGTAAAAGGCAGTCCTCCTTGACACGGCCTGTATAGTGAGAAGGTTCCTTTGGAGTCCTAACCACCGGTATCTTGGTCCCTGTACCCGATGTCGGTGGTCTAATATATATATATTTATATATATTTTAAATTGTGTGTTTAAAAATATAATTAACATGTAGGGGAAGGTGTTGTACCTATGAACGGTTTTACCTGTGGACATCATTGATATTTCAAAAAATAAACACAGAAATTTAACGAATTGAACGCATCCGTAAAGTATTTTTGATGTGTGGCAACGTTGACTTGCTGCCATTTTGTATCTTTTGTTGTGTGACCCGTGACAGACCGTTAAGGGTTTTCGCTCAAAAAAGTAAGTATTTGTCTCTTTTTCGTCCTATTTTTTTGTGAACATATGCAGAATATAGATGATTATTTTTAGTCATACTGTAGTACATGTAGTTAACAATCCATTTACATCGGTATAACGGTGTAAACTAGTACCTATCATGCCGGTAATAGATTTTTAGGTTGTATTGTCTGATTTGTACCTGTGGACATCGAAGTGTATGTACCTATGGACTGTCCACAGGTACAAATTTTTTTTTCATTTTTCAGTGTCTCGACGGAAAAACGCGCCGTAGGTTGTGTTCAGAGACGTTATCTGAGGCAATTAAAGAGGCAATTAGTGGATGTTCATTGCGAAAAGTTGCAGAAAAATATAAAATACCAAAATCTACGATATTTAAATACCTTCATGAATACATGAATAAGGAGAATGATCTAAGCGAGAACAGGGTAGTTATTTTGAGAAATGACGTGAAGAAAGTATTTGATGAGGAAGAAGAAAAACAGCTTGCAGAATATTTAGATAAAAATAAAAATTCAATCTGCAGAAAAAAGGGTCACAATTCTTCAAGATGACCAGTTACCCTAAGCCATGTGTATGGGATGTAAAAGACATGAAAATGTTCACAAACTGCTCAATTGCTCTCAATGCGATTTGAAATATCACCAGAAATGTGTATCAAGATCACATTTAGATAATTTTGAATCAGATGATGAGTCAGACTTCTTATATCAAAAGTGTTATATTTTAGATGATGGTGATTCAGATGCCTCTGATGATTCTGCCTTAGAACTATATCAAAATTATTTAGATGCCAAAACCAAAAAGAATAATTGATTCTTTAATGTTAAAGTTGATTTATAAAGATATTCTATTTATTTTTGCTGATTTTTATAGGATTATTATGTAAGGATAAGTGATCTGTCCATAGGTACATTGCCGTCCATAGGTACAAGTATTTCTGTCCAGAGGTACAATCATAAGATGTACCTGTGGACAAATTTAGTGATTTAAAAAAAACTGGTTTATTTTAATCAACATAATTCGTACAAAACTAAAGACTGCTAATTTTTAAGTGTTAACTAATCCTGGAACAACATTTGTAATACTTTACGGCTAATAAATAAAAATTAAATTATTAAACCATATTTTCATTCAAATCCGGCAAATGTCCACAGGTATAACACCTTCCCATATATAAAATATATAAAGAGAAAAATAACATTTCGGACATCACACACACAACGCCATCTAGTTTCAAACCAAGCAGAACTTGTACTATGAAGGCTAGATAGACAGATAGAATACTTATATACTTTCTCTTTTGTAAATACATATTATACATACATAGAAAACACCCAAACTAAGAAACACATATTTGCAGATCATACAAACATTTGGTCCAACCCGGGAATCGAAGCCGAGACAGCAGCACAGCAGTCGCATAAAAAATTTTTTGTTTGCCTCTCAAATTTTAAATAAATTAATTAAATAACATATTCGTCTTATATATTCTTATGATAATATAGTAATACCTTTTTATTTTAATTATATTATTATTAATATATTATGATAATGTAATAATAAAACCTATAGGCATTGAATATGTAGAGAAATATGAAACCAAATTTAGTTCCCAACTTTACATAAAGAGCTTATGATATTAGCTTTGAGCGAATTCGAATCATAAGCCGCCAATATATATTTCAGCATTAGATATTGTTGTTTGTGGTCAAGGTACTATTCAATAGGTTTTCGATATTATTCGATTTTCGATTGAATTTACTTATAATAATGAAACTTTTCCATTTTCTTTCACAAACTTGACTCTATTCATATATTTACGTAACTACGGGGGATCCAAAAGGATGATGTTTGATCTCAAAATATAAATACGAGTATTCATAAGTTCACCGTCTCGTAATTTAACAAATGAACTATGTTCGGAAGATTTCTGACCGTATTCTGTTTACAAGCCATTTGACGTCACATACAATTCAATATGGCGCTCCATAGCGAACACAAGTATTGTTCATCACGTGATCTTTAGTAAATATGCTATGCCCTAAACATCACTCAGAAATGTCAGAAATTGTTCCAAATCCTTCAAATCACAGTTTTTACATAATATGGTTTAAATGTTACCTTTGCTTTACTTTCTGATTTAATAAAATAATTAACGAGCTCCATATACATTAAATATGTTCAGAGAGTTTTTATCACAAATTTGAGAAATGGATGATTTTTCTAAATTAGTAATCTAAATATGCAAAAAAAAAAATACTTTTTACCCATTTTTAAACAAGTATGGCGCATTTTTAAAGAGCTTTTGGTGTCAATACGTAGATCAAATACAAAAATCTAAAAAAATTAAGCAATATGTGCCATAAATTTAAAAATTATATCAAAGACATAAGACATAAGACTATAAGTAAGTAACTTGTATACACGCAGAATATAATATATCATCATCATCACCACCATCAAAAGCCTTTGATAGTCCACTGCTGGACATAGGCCTCGCCTTGGAAAGGAGGTTTTGGGCCACTACATACCATGCCAGCCAGACGGGTTGGTATAAATTTTTGTTTAAAGTTTTCCCTCTCTTTGCAGTGCTGTTGTCTTGTGTAGTTGGCTCCCTTAGTCGACTCTTACGACACACACGGGATGAACAGGGGTGGTCACACTCCGCATTCCAAATCCGTCACCACACGGAGTATAATACTCGTATATAAGAATACATAAGGTGCAAGTTTTCATCTGTCATGGTACAACAGTCTATCTACAACGATATCAAGTTATTGTCAATAAAATAAAAGGAGACATTAAAAACAGTCGAAATTCAACCACTTGTAGAGATGCTCTACAAAACATATAACGCCTTTGTGTTTTACATTCAGTTTTGATCGTATATATGCTTGCAAAAGTATAATTCGAAGTCCTATCTATCTATCTATACTCATCTCTATGCAGGGGCACCACAGTACCAGCTTCTCCCTCTGGACCGTATCCAAAGAACAGCGACTCGAAGCGTCGATAGCCAAAAGACTTGCGACTGGCTCGATCCCTTGGCGTTACGTAGAGATGTAGCTTCGCTCTGCATTCTCCATCGTATATATCATGAAGAGTGGTCCAAGGAACTTGTTGGACTACCGGCCACAACCTGCCGCCATCGTTCCACACGGCAAAATTTTCATCCCCACCACTTGGATAATAAGGCTGGCAACGCGCTTGTGACTCCTGAGTTGCAGGCGTTCATGGGCGGCGGTAGTCGCTTTACATCAGGTGACCCCTTGCTCGTTTGGCCTTATTCTTTAAAAAAAAAACCAAACCTCCCAATATTATTTTATTATTCTTACAGTTCAAAAAAAATCTGCAAATAACACTTCTAAAAGTTTTATGACAAGGGTGTCAGCTCTCCGGTTACGGTGTGACATTTAAGTCAATATTATAACCACTTGAACAATGTATAAGTTTGTGAACTTGTATGTCATAACTTTATGTCGTCTCTGCTCGGTCGCAAATCAAACTATTGTACAGTTTAGACACACCAGAATATAAAAGACCGAAAACATTTAATGGTAATATAATTTTTTAGATTTTTACCTACTGTTCTACCGTTGGAGATTCTAGGGAGAGAGACTTAATGGATGACAACGTATTTATGACTCTTGTGTTGCAGATGTAGACAGCGGAGGTGGCAACTTACCATCAGGTGACCCGTCTGCTCGTTTGCCCCCTAATACCATAAAAAAGCTGTTGTTTTTATTGCAGCAATGAATATTTTGTACTTCCCAAACCATAGCTCTTTTTAAGGTAGCAGAGACCGGATTAATTAATGCTGTTTTTTGTGGTGTGGAAACCCACGCGTATAATAATCTCACAACTCAATTGAACTGACTATAAGCCTATGGTGTTCCGTCACATGTAAGGGTTATTGCAAGGGGCTCGAGTATACCCTAGGCAAAAAATCTCCAAGGATTCCGATAGACCAGTTTAAAAAGCGCACGCGTAATACATAGCATCACCGTCTTAGGTGCTTCTGCTAAGGTGACGGCCCTCTAGCCTCACTGTTACCCAAGATTCACCGCTCATGGAGGTCGGTAATCGTTCTGTTCTCTCGATACTGCCCCTCTCAAAATTAATACTGATTAACAAGACTTTTGTATGACTGACTGTAATTGTTTTTTTTAAAATGAATATTTACTTTTACCTCTTTGGTATGCTTTCAATACTTATGGACTTCGATATTTCACCATGCACTAGAGCTATTGTATCGAAACTGAGTAATCAAACGTATTTCATATAAAATAGCCTAATAAAACGATTTACCCTGATGACTTTTTATTCTTTTATTTTAACACAAGTTTACATATGAGTTTACCCCTGACCCAATTTTGAAGTTGGCACAAATAGCGAAGAATCGCAAGAGTTGTCTGCCTCTCGACGTCTGGCTATGAAGGTCAGCGAAGGTTGTCATACAAACAGACCGAATTAGATACGTTAACTCGGTGGAGATAGGCTTTAGTTTAGGTTTCAGTATGTACTGGGACAAGGTCATGTAATGCACTTATGTGGTCGGTCTTTTTTCTAGATATCTTCCTCAGAACGTCGAATTATCGATACAAAAAAGTTCTACTAATATAAATATCGAAAATATAAATATTGTATAACTACGGACAGGTAAAATGTCTATAAATTATATTGACTTTTTTTTCTGTTATGTTTCATTGGAGTAGAGTAAATCTCAAACAAAATATTGATTTTTATACTCGTAACATATCTACATATACGATACTGATAGCAAATTACAATACTTTTTAACCGACTTAAGAAAAAAGCTCTCACTTCGGCTGTACGTTATTTTGTGTGTTACAATTTGGATAATTATTTTTTCATTTGAAAGAGTTAACTTCCCGGTTGGTCGTATTGAAATTTTAAGAAAAAATCCACTCCTAAGACTAAAAATGAAAAAGGAGAATAAAATACATATATATATATTATGCATGTATAGGCATCGGGTGATGATGGTACCCAACTACAATTGTGCAGCCTATTGTGGGTGATCTCCTTCCAGATGTCATTCACATCATCAATTTCTCCCTCCAGGAAAGTGGTTCATTATCCTGGTAAAAAGCCCATGTTTTACTTCTGCTTAAAACTTCCTCAGTGTCCCAATTCCGACCTATATCGATACTCCCGATCTAAGGTACTATCTTTCTAAGGTACTTGAGAGTCAACTGATTAGTTACCTTTCCTCTAATGGTCTGCTAAGTCCATACCAATCTGGGTTTTGTTCAGGCCACAGCACTGTAACAGCCTTGGTCAAAATAACAGATGACGTTCGATTAGCTATGGAGAACAAACTCCATACAGTATTGGTCTTACGTGGTTAGGGAGTCGCCTCCCGTTCGCACGCGTGTAAGCGACTGTTACGACATATTTGCATCTTTGTACTTTATAGTTGACGAAACTAATTATATTTCGATCATTGTTACGCTATCTGTATTAGTAGGGAGTTTTTTTAATCATCGGTACTTAAAAACTATTGTATTTTGTCGAGTAGTATCTTGCATTCCCAAATTGTAATCGTAAACCATAACATCCAGAGATCACTTTGATATTTAGAATAATGTTATTCGTTTTATAAGATGTACTGGTAGTAGTTTATATATAATAGTATCTATTAGTTTCACATTCATGGGGAAGTAAATTATTTCTACAATAAAAAAAGTTTAATTTGTAATTAGTTTTCGATCCAGCCATTGTGTCAGTCGGGGTAACTTTGTAATATAATGAATCCATATAATTAAAACACTGTGACTATACGATTTCTTTTATTTTAGGGCATTTATTCCTTAGCTCTCCTGACAGTAAAGTTACAAAGTGTTGTCCCATGTGGGGTTTGAACCCACAACACTCGACGTAGTAGGAAGCGGCGTGACGACCGCTTAAACCCCTCCGCCATACGTGCAATTGGTCAGATGTTTTAGTTAATAAAGATACTTGTACGAATTATGGTACATTTAGTTAGTGGAGTGTCGAGCCGGGTGCGGGAGCGTCAGTCCTGGGCCTCAATTCTGCTGCCAAGCCACTGTCACTTTCAAACTGTTACTGTCAAAAGATTGCCATATTTGGAAAAACAAATAAATCATTTCCTCAAAAAAATGTAATATATTTTCAAATTTTTTTTCCAAATATGGCAATGTTTTTGATATCACCACTGATGAGCTACTGCCATTCCATCGCCACTGTAAAGACACTGAGTTAGTTTAGACTACCGATATTTATATCGATGCCAATGGCCACTCGATGGCATCTCAATAGCGTGTCAGTGGTATGATAGTGGCTTGGCATGAACATAAAATAGCAGAATTGAGGCCCTGTTGTGTCGTGTCTCACGGTCGTAGATGACTAGGCGCGGCGCATTTATTAATCTCTCGTTTAGGAGTCTGCCTCGCCTAACTATTTTGGCGCTCCTAATGCGCTTTGTAAATATTTATGTCACACAATAATCGAAAATGTAGTAATTAATGTATTTGTATCATTATATTTTTATTGTTGATCACAACATGTATGTTTAATTATGGAATTACGTACGTTTATAGTTAGACAGAGGGGCCGCCGCAGGTGCTGGCGGCAGCCGGAGTGAAGAGTGAGTTGCCTGTGATCCAGTAGATTGTCAGGAGATATCATTATCCGCCTTTAGTGTATATTAAGATGCAATTTAAGAATGAATGTGCATATTTAATTGGAAAAGATCTTAGGTACAATACATATTGTATTATATTATAATGCTATTATATCTGTGAAATGGGTTATCGTCTGCGGTATTTCCGGACCGATACGTTTGATGCGATTACGATGCGTTTGTGACTCCTGAGTTGCAGACGTTCATGGGCGGCGATAGTCACTTTCCTACATAAAGTCCTGCAGACTTTCTAACATAAAAAAAAAAACAAAAAATAATTTCAATCATTTGGTATCGATATCGATCGATATCAATGTTAGGATTGGATGAGCCGTGCGTGCCTAGTGCTGCTAGTGATAAGTTAGCCGTTAAGCTATAATGAAACCTAAATTACTCAGTTATCACTATTGCAAGTTTCAATACTAACTTTTAAACTTTCGCGTTCCATGATAATTAATATTATTTAACGGGAATTAACGCGATCTCTTATTTAGGGTATTTCATACCTCTGGTTTGCCTGACGTTTCGACCAGGACGCACCGGCCGTGGTCACAGGCTGACCACGCCAGGCAGTCAGCCTGTGACCACGGCCGGTGCAACCTGGTCGAAACGTCAGGCAAACCAGAGGTATGCAAGTTTCAAATTATTAAATCGTCTTCCCATAGCACGGTCTGTTCTGAATCTGCTTTTTTTATAATCCTCAAATCTGTGATCATCGCTAAATTTATACAAAAATATTTTAGTTGAACCCCACTTACAGAAATATATGACTTTTGTTTTATTATTGTCTAAACAAATTCGAAATCGTTTAATCAATTTTTATATTGTCAATTATAAAAACAACAAAATTATTGTGGTGCCCATGCTTTTATATATTTGAATTGAATTGATATTAATTTATATTAATTAATTATAAATTATTAATTATATATTATTAATTATATATTTATTAATTAATTTATATTTGAATTGAAAATTGTTATTTATTGAATTGTAAGTTCTTAACTTATTAAATGGAAATCTGGATATTTTGTTTATACACGAAAATACCACTGTAAAATCCGTGATATACATTGGTCTTACTGGATTTCAGCACCACCGTCAACTCTGTTGATTTGACATCCTCTTGGGTATCCTTTCCTCTCTGAATCTGTTTAGCTCTTATCTTCGGGACCGCACGTAAGTTCCAGTGAGTCCTCGTCTGACTGGTGTGACCTTACTGCGCGTGTTCCCCAAGGTGGCGTTCTATCTCCTCTACTTTTCTTAATTTTCATTATTTTAAGGTTGACAATCTTGCAGACGCTGCCATCTTAAGAACATTAATACATGGTCTAAATCGTATGGACTGCTTGTCGCGAAATCTCAAGCAATAGTTACTGGTGGCAGATACATATACAGTAGACTAAACCATTTCCCACTACCTCCAGTTTTTTTCAACAATGTTCTCATACCTTACTCGTCATCTGTAAATAATCTCGGAGTTTTCATTGACAATTGCATGCCATGGACATGGACACATGTAACTGAGGTAAGTAAACAAGTCTTTAATAACTATCATTCCCTAAAGCGGATTTTCGAAGTATCCATCTTTCAAGCTTTCACTAAGCTGAATAAAAAAAACAAGTGAAAGTCGAAAATCGTGTGAAAAAAATTCCACACGAAAATCTCACATGAAGATCTCTCAAACACCGTGAAGGTTTTATGTCAATTCAAAGTATCTATTATTAAACAACGGCAATTTCATACTTCAACCCCTATTATATAATAATACATTTTAGATATTCATTTCACAAACCATACTTCTTATCTATGTAGAAGTTACTTATATACTTCTCTTAATATAAAGAAGGTAAAAAGTACGAGTACATCGGTGAAAGGGCTCAATGAATCAATTAGAGGCCTGGAGGCATGCGACTCTGAGATGCTTTTACACTATACCATGTATCCCTCCATCGTATAACCAATAAACCCATCCTACCAGTGACTTTCCGTCTTTTCTATATTTGCTTTCAATAAACTCCTAATTGTTCCATCTTATTCTTAAATAGATCCTATGTCCAGCAGTCGACTATTAAAGGCTGTTGATGATGAAAATGAGTGACAGGTAATGGATGCGGACTGCCCAAGACCGGGACGGTTGGCGCTTTTTGGGGGAGTTTCGTTAAGCAATGGACTGCAATAAGCTGAAGAAGAAGAAGATTTTTTAAAGTACCCAATTGACGGTGAAAGGTATACCATCTATTACTTGAGTAAGGCTAAACTTATAGGTGCCTATCCCTTCGAAGATATAGGCCTGAGTTCTTTCTTGTGGTATTATAGGAGGGCTAACGAGCAGACGGCTCAGCTGATGGTAAGTGATTGCCGCCACCCGAGGACACCTGCAACTCAAGAGTCACAAGTGCGTTGCTCCCCTTTTAATGCCCCCCTCACCCAAAATTAGGAGGATGGGCGAGTTTAGGACTCCAATAACCTCACTCGCTCAGTAAAAAGATACGAAAGAGTTACTTAAGAGTGGTTTTCTGTGAGGTCGTGGTATCACTCCGGCATGTCCGGATGTCTGAATAACAGCAGTTCCCGGATCCTTTCTATCACAGGCGCGGAGTGGCACACCGTGTAGTATTAGTCGGTCCTATTCCGACACACCACCCCACCGTAAACCTCGGTGGGTGACGGTCCGAGGCGGTTTCCACACGTAAAAAAAATTGCTAGCATGGCTCTCCCACGGCTGTAGGCGTGTAGGTATTTATTTATATTAAAAAAACTATACCTAAACTATGCCTAAGCAAAACATTATTTAATGTTACATAGGATTATAAAAATAAATCATAAAAATAACAAAAAAACGATACAAAACAAATGTGTGTGAGCGCTTTTTTAATATTAACTGTGACCCCTGTCACGTCACTACTTGGAGCTGACGCAAGGAGGTTATTTATAGAGTACACTCACCAATAAAAGGTCTTCCTTGAAAAAGCTTCAAGGAGTACAGAACTATCAGAGAGATTACTTTATTTCCTACAACTTTTATAGTTGATTTATAAAAGGGTGGTTATTAAATTAAAATAATAAATAATGCCAATTGACTAAATAGTGTAATACGAGTAGTAAGATAATAATAATAAGTTCACACATCTCACACACGGCTGTCTGATCCCAACCTAGGCAGGTCAGAATATAGTTCAG
>CADEBD010000859.1:0-13603 GCA_902825455.1 Arctia plantaginis | reverse complement strand
AATGACGCTATTACACACCACTCAACTTATGCGATCAGGCAATCTCCACAACATTGAAAACTCAGACCCACAAAAACAGAACATAAAAAAATGGAAAAAGAAAGTACTACATGGACGGCATCCTCAGGATTTAGAAAAGCCCCACAGTAATACAATAGCGTCTAACAAGTCGGCAACTTGTTCCTTGAAACCGAAGGCTGTGTGATAGTCATACAAGATCAAACCATCAACACCTAAAACTATAGAAAATATATTATTAAAGAGCCCACTCTCACAAACGATAAATGCCGCTGATATCACACTCAATCTGAAACTATACATCACATAATAGAAGCATGCACAACACTCCCACAAACAGACTACACTCCCAGACATAATCAAGTTGCAAACATTATTCATAAAAAACTAGCACTCAAACACTCACTCATACAAAACACCAACACTCCTTATTATAAATAGAAACCACAAACTATTCTAGAAAATGACACGCATAAAATATTCTACGACCGTGCTATACTTACAGATAAAACATATACATTTCAATAGACCAAACATAACCCTACAAGACAAGATTAAGAAAATCACATACCTTATAGATGTTGCAGTTACAGAAATCAATATCCGATAAAATAAGCAAGTATGCTGACCTGAAAGAAGAAGTGCTCAGAATATGGAAACAAATTAACGTCTACATAGTCCCCAATGTCCTCTCCACGACTTGTATCATTCCGAACCATCTTCTCCATAATTTAAATAATTAGGTTTATCAGAATTCGTTTTTATAAGTTTACAGAAAGCCTCCATATTAAACACATGTAGAATCGTCAGAAAATTTATGCAGTTAGACGACACTGCACCAACATCATGCTGATTTTACTTGGTTTAGGCCCGTAAATACGGTGGAACCAGCTAAAAAGCTCAGAAAATAAAAATTAAAACGCAAAATAATAATCATTTAGATTTCAGACTGGAGTGATGCAGTCCATAGTGTTAGTGTATTAGTAACAATTTGCTTATAATTAAGTTAGTATTATTAGTATTGTTGGCGTTCCGTAGAAGCTGCAAGATGGAAGCTATTTTCTACGAATTGTCGCCTTGAACGTCAGTTTGCATTTCGGCAAACATTCTGGAGGCACTACAGCGTCGCGGCAGCCCCAACAACATTCTGAAAGCATTGTTATACTGAATACGCAGGGTGTCGTAGGATCGCCGCGTATACCTTACCCATAGGCTACTCGAGTAGAAAGACTGGTAAAATGCTTTAAAAAGCGTTATCTTAACTTCATATGTACATCGAGAAAACCTGCGAGCGAGCATGTTGCTTCTCACCGCCAACGCCTTGCGCTCTCTCTCTCTCTATGTCCTCGTCATCTCTGAGGTCATCGGTCAGAATATGACCCAGGTATATAAATTTGTCAACCCGCTTTAGTTCAACGCTGTCAAGGTATACCGAAGACACATGGCTTGGCCGATGTTTTTCCGATTTAGGTACGAGTCATAACATTTTCTTGCAATGCACCCACGGGAAACAGAAGTCATAGGAATTTTCTACAGGAATATCCTTTTTTAATGGCCGCAATAACTAATTTCCTTTTGTTATAGGTATGAATCATAAAGTTAGGATCGGAACAGGCAATATTTAAAGTGTTTAAAATGTTTTTTCGACGCGCTAAACACTTGAGTGATGCAAATTAAATTAAAGCGCAAAGAAAAAGTAGCAAGTAAGGAACTCATTTACAAAAATATTTTTTTGTTCAAATCCAAAATAAATCGTCGCTAGTTGGATAGAATTTAGTTCCAAGCGTATATTATGTACTTCGATAATATTCAATATGAACTACCATGTACATAACTTGCTGACACTATATTAAGAGATTAAGAACTCATCTATTCCCTTTTATCGTAACACCTATAAATAAATTTCCACGAACGTTCCTAAATGTTGGCAATCAATAACATTATCTGAGATAACTTCTATGTTATCGCTGAAATTAAAACAGACTATGAATGAGGTTGCTTAAACACACACTACACTTCTAAAAAAACGTTAAACCGGCTTATAAAACAAATAACAAATGATTATAAAATTTAAAATTTAATTGATTTCCAAAGTAATGAAAAATATTACATTAGATATCGTATTTTTAGGCACCAGCTGCCTTTCGTTCTGTTTGATCTTTTTCTTCTTTTAATAAAAGGGTACCTGGATGACTGAGCTTTGCTCGGTATTTTATTTTTTGTAAATTTAAAAAAATGAAACCTAGCTAGATCGATTAATCGCCCCCGAAAACCCCTTCATACTCATACAAATCGTTGGACCCGTTTCCGAGATTCAGATTATATTTATACAAGAATTGCTGTATTTGATAATAACTGCCGTAGGGCTCGAACTTGCTAAACTAGAACAAAAGGCATCAGTAAAACAAAATCTATAACTAGTTTATCCTGTCCTTGTATCCAGAGCGCAGTCCCCAATACATATAGATTGGGTTAAGAAAATAACCAATAATGTGTATATAAAAGTATTATTGTACAAGAAACTAACTGCACAAGGAATATGGACCCAAGGCTGCCTTGAAGGCTTATTGTTTATTGAAGGTTATTGTTTAGTAGCCTTTATGGTTTATTATTGATATTGTTACATTAGTTTCATGGCAAATAGAAGTTTTTACAGTTGGTATATATAAAGTTAGTGGTTATTTATTTGCATGCATGAAAGTTAGATTATTCATATTTAGATTTCGATTTAGAAAGTGTGAATGAAATAACTTGTATTGTAAATGATATTTTAATTCAGCCTGTACACCATTTTTAGTAAAAAGTATTGAAATTTAAGTATTAGGTAAAATTATTCGCTTTAAAATTTTCATCCTCATTACCTGGATAGTTGGCGCTCCACTACTGTGCGCTTTTCGAGACACTTTTTGCCCCGCACAACCAATCTGTGGAACGGGTTATCGTCTGCGGTATTTCCGGACCGATACGACCTTCAAACCTTCAAAAAAAGACCGCACTCCTTCCTAAAAGGCAGGCGTTTGTGACTCGGGCGTGTGACTGGCGGCGATAGTCACTTTCCATCAGGTGACCCGTCTGCCCCCTCTAACATAAAAAAAAAACTTAATTAGATTTGTTTTACCAGTAATCGACTCTCATTATTCGTTTTATTCTGTTATTTCATTCTCTCTCATTAATCTATATATAATAATTTCTATATTAGTTTTAAAATTAAGAAAGTAGAAGCATTATTAATATAAGCGCTAAAAGTTCATTTCAATTATCAACATTTCATTGTAAGCTTATAAAATTCAAATTGAAAAGATAAGTTCTACTGAAATCGCGGCTGAAACTTTTATAATCAGCTTAACATCGGTGAGTAAAATATTGTACACTGTACAGATACCGCACACAATTTAAACGATTGTTTATCCAAGTTAAATAACAAAATTTATCAAAGAAAAGTTTTATAATTTCGTTTACAGTCTGTAATGCGAGGCCGCAACATCTTGACTCTGTAAATTTCCATATTCAACAAATTGAAGCAAAAAAGTCAAGTAATGATAGCAACAAGTTTGTCCTATTACAGCATTTCGTTTAAAATCTTATCCTAAACTTTTTCTAAACAGAAAACTGATGATATTTTAATTCTTTTTTTAACACCAATCATCGAAGTAAGTTAACCATTGTGATTGTTTAAGTCGACGTAGAGAGTGAGTAATATTAATATAATGATTACAACCATGTGGCATGGATCGGCTCACGCTAAGGACGTTGATGTTAAACGAGACATGCAGGATCATAATGGGCTCTCTCAAACCATTGAGCATGTTATATCCTCGTGCAGGCATGGCCCCTCCAGAAGTCTGGCGAGAGATTACTTGTGCAATGGAGAAACAAAATCAAGAATGTGATTCCCGTCACCCACTGTAGGATTACAAAATGCCTCCCGCGCGCTTATGAAGCCGCCGAAGTTTTTAGAGATCAACTCACAATATTACGAGTAGTGTTCCCCCACAACGGGCAAGAGAGCAAATGTGGGCAGATAAACATCCTGTTCCAGCAGGTTTCATCAAACATTCAGAAAACCTGGACACCGACCGCAATGGCTCACATGAAGATCATTGAGTCGTTTACGTACGCAGGTTGGTCATTGCAAAAGCAATATGGCAAATTGGGGCTACGTGGACCAGTCGCAAACACTCTATGAATGTGGCACTCCAATGCAAACCATGCGACATTTACTTTCTTGTATACTATGACCCTCCAGCTGCACAGCAGTGGAGCTGTGCAAAGATCATTACTAGGCCCCAAGGGCTGGTAGCGCAATGATTTGCGAGGTCCTTGACTTTGTTTAATTAGATTTAACGATGATACTTGGAACAAACAAATCAACCCAACACATACTACTGCTCGAAAATAAAAGCATAAGACGACGACAGTTGATACTGGAAGCCTGTCAAAATGACAGAAAAATTAAAACAAACATGTTTGCGTGAGGCCCCTGCATGAGCGAGGCTTCTGAGTTGGACGTCGGTAGTCACTTTTCATCAGGTGATATGTAATATCAGAAAAATTAAAAGAAAAAATAGAAACATTGTACGCTAGGCGTACACTCTCTCGTAACTTTTACTGTCGCACAAAAAAAAATGTATTTCTCTATTGCTCAAACATATCTATGGTTTAATATGAGCAGTCAGATTTTTCTACAGAAAACTGTGATTTCTTCGATAATAAATGCGAAATTGTGTCTGTGTGTTAGATACCTCTTCACGCTTAAACCTCGAACCGAGGAATAGAGATAGTTCGAGTCCCGGGAAAGGATATAGGATAGTTTTAGGACATAGAAAAGCTGGGTGAAAGATTGTATGGGAAATCAATAATCACTGAAGCGATTTAGATGAAACTTGGTATGGACTTCTTTTAGACGCCATCCACGCTTGCGAAGCCGCGGGCATAAGCTAGTTGTGAATGAACATATCTCTCACTTGATCGGTTTATGTTACTTCTCTCTTCTCTTAGTATATCACTTTTTAGGCGTATTCATAAAAAAGAGAAGTAATATTAGCCGGCCGAGTGTATAGTGTATACGAGTACATCTCTTATTTGATTATTAGCCTGAAAACAAAGTTTGAAAAAAAAAAGACGTGTGGCACTCGGGGACTGCCGCGGTAAAGCTACTGCATAGCATTTTTTATCAACTTAGTATTAAATAATTATCTCAGGAAAACCCTATAGGAATTTGCCCGGCCTTGAATCGAACTCAGTAAGGCAGCGTTTTCAAATTCCACGCGAACGAAGTCGCGGGTACCAGCTAGTATTAAATAATTATCTTAGGAAAACCCTATAGAATTTTGCCCGGCTCCGAAATCGAACCCACTAAGGCAGTGTTTTCAAATTCCACACGAACAAAGTCGCGGGTACCAGCTAAAAAATCTGTAGGGGCCAGATTGTTCCTCTCCTTTTCCCGGTTCAGACGAACCCAAACATGGGGTCTCCAAGTGCTCCAGGAACGGAGAAAATCAAAGGGGGGATAAATGAAAACAGTTGAAGGGTGAGGGGGAGGTATTTTGTGCGGACCTCAATGCAATCATAAAAAAATAAGTCATCCCTCGAAAATACCCCTCGCCCCTCTTTAGAAAAACAGACTGAAGTGTTGTTACATGTTACGATACTTTTCAAAAAAAAAAACTGTGGGGCCAGATTGTTCGTCTCCTTTTCCCGGTTCAGACAAACCCAAACATGGGAGTCCAAGTGCTCCAGGTACCGAGAAAATCAAAGGGGGGATAAATGAAAAAAGTGGAGGGGAGAGAAGGGGGGTATTTCGAAGGGACCTCAATGCAATTATAAAAATTTTGGTGGGGGGGGTATTGTATGTGGATGTTATTACATTAATAAAAATAAACTGGTCTCCCCCTTTTGTCATGTCAAAGGAACACCCTACCTTAAAAAAAGTTCTGCTATTCATCGATAGATGACAAAACTAAAAAGTATCACCGCTGTGCCGGTCGGAGTGGGAGGTGTTAGGTTAGGAAATTTCTGGATTCGGTCTCCACGCTCAAGGCCCGCGATAGAAGCTATGCAATAGCTTAAAAAAAAATTTTTTGCTCATGGATTCTACAGTGGCTTCGTCGTGCTTCGCTATTGTGGAATACAGAGACTATAGAGTCAGCAAGATATAGTGTATTTAGACAGATAATGTGATTGGTATAATAATAATAATAAAAAGTATATTCGTATTGTTATTTAATTACTTAAAGCGTATAAAACATTCTAATGGTAATGAAATTCGTATTGCTTCTACAGACATTGCGTTCGCAATTACTATTAGTCATGTTCAGAAACTAGATTCGACTTAAAACTAATATGTTAATTCTTCTACATATATTATAGGCACAACGGGGGCATTAACGGGCACAATTTTAAACGTATCTAAAACATACTCGTACACCCTACAGAATATATATATATATATTTATAACGTATAAATTCCCTGATAGAAAATTTTAGGGTTTTCCTCGAGGGAGCCCCAACAAACGATTAGTGAATTATTAACTTTGTGGAAAAGAATAGTACATTTATTTGTGAACTACCTGGTACCCGCGACTTTGTTCGCTTGGTAATTTGAAAAGCGCTGCCTTAGTGGTGTAGGTTATGTTTAATGTTATAAATATTATTAGGAAATATTTAAACGGATTTTTAAGCATAGGTATCGTGCAAATAACCCCGTGAGCATGAGAAAAACTTATTATTATGACATTACAAACAGACACTTCAATTTTATTTATTTGTATAGATATTGGAGTAATGAATGTTTTATTGATATAGTTTTAAGAATAGTTTATTCCTTGAAGGAATTGTTGCTGTTTGTCATTTCTACAAGATATACACATACATCACTGATATATTGGTCTAATAGTTAGAGACCTTAACTGGAGTTAGAGTGGGTTCGATTCCCGCTCAGGACGAATAATTGTGTGATGAGCACGATTTGTTCTGTGTCTGTTTGTAATTTATATACACTATTTAGAAATATATTTGAATGTTTATTAACAGTCTGTTTACGATAGTACAGACTCTGTCTAGTTTGAGATCAGACGGCCGTGCCTGAACATAAAACATTAAAATTAAGATCAAATCTCCTTATTAAGTTTTTTACCTATCTAAAAGTTGCCCGCGGTGTCTATTGCTTATTGATTTAATAATAATAATACTTTATTTTGGTTAGTACTTTATTTTAAAGGTGTAAACTAGACTAAATGTATACATACGCAATGGCTTTGTTTTTAAAACAAACAATTAAACAATAATATTTAATTTGAGTTTTTTACATATTTTTTTTGAAATAGTTTAATAAAATCTATTTAACATTTTCAAAGGTAAGGAAAAGGATAACATCGGGGAACACCTAAAGAAATAACTTAAAATTCAATAAATGTGTAGGTGAAAGCAAATCAATACGGTAATATAAGAAATGGTACTGCCTGGTGGCGTGCAACTTAATGAAGCGAATGATGGGAATGAAGGAAACCTGAAAATGCGTGGATTATGTAACATAAATAAACCCGCCCTCGATTACGATATTGTAGGTAAAGTGACTTGTAATGACTTTTTGATTAACATTACTTGCTTATACATAGATGTTTATAACAAACATGAAAACTTACGAGCAATGGATAGCATCGTTACAGGCCGCGAGTTCAATTCAATCATATAGATAAAATAATATTGATGAACATTGTAATAATGTAAACTAACTTTGCTATTGGACCTCATTCCAATATGAAAAAGAAAAACAAATGCAGAATTGCTACATGATTAACAGACGTGTTGGATGTGTGTGTTATCGTTCATTATTTCATCAAAAATCTTAGCAGATCGGTTCTCAACTAGTCACGTAGCATTGTTTGCAGTATTTGTGCAGTAATTACACCACATTACAATATTGAATTACAAACAAACGGATTCCTTTAGATTCCAGTGCTATATAGGTATTTAAAATATTTAATAAACAAAATATTGCACGAATTACGAAGTAATGTGTTGTTTAGTTGTTACTATCGTTGACTCAGATTCATAAAGTTCTAGGTTCTCAAGTTTATTTCTGGTAAAAAATAAACTTCAGGGCCTATTAATGTGTGTGTGTGTGAGAGAAGAAAGAGAAAAGGATAGAGAGGGAGAGAGAGAGAGAGAGGGAGAGAGAGAGAGAGAGAGAGAGAGAGAGAGAGAGAGAGAGAGAGAGAGAGAGAGAGAGAGAGAGAGAGAGAGAGAGAGAGAGAGAGAGAGAGAGAGAGAGAGAGAGAGAGAGAGAGAGAGAGAGAGAGAGAGAGAGAGAGAGAGAGAGTAATAATTATTGTGTTGTTTTTATGTATTACAACAAAACAATTGTATTATGCAGTACGTACGTAATGTGCACGCGTACTGCGTGGGATTAACATGGTACAAAGCTATGGTTTAATAACTTGTTACTAACATGCTACGCTACGCCACCAATCACACTACAATGACAATATGATTTAGACTACTGACTTACTATTTATTAATAACTATTGTAAAAACTTCAACGGTAAGTACTTCCTATTTCTTTTTTCCAACAGGAGTTTTCTTTCAAAACTGTGTATTTAGTTATTGAATAAAACTGCAAGTTGTGCTCGTTTAACTGAAAAGCTCAAGAAAAGTCGAGATTAAAGTGGGTAGAACGAGTGCAAAGAGCAGGAAGTCTTATTTGTGTTTGCATTTATTAAATGCGGGGGTAGACTATCATTTTATTTACTGCACTCCCACCGCCGCTGTCGACGTGAAAGTTCTATTTAAATGGGTTTGAAAAAAATAGCAATAAGAATAAGGAGTCGCTCTTGCTTTCTTGTTAATTGTGCTCGTTCTACTGAGCAACAAGTTAAAAGTAATTTATTACTTTATTGATTTCTTTGCGACAGCATACGTTTTTAGTTATGAAAGCATCGTTTTTTGGTTACTTGTGCCCTGCTATGTAAGTATATAATCATAATATTTATAACGAATATTTTAAGAAGTTGTGATATGTTTTTAAGTTTAGAGTTATATTACTGCCAGTTTTGAAAATTAGATTTTATATTCTTGTGTATATTTTATATTTGTGTGTGTATTTTTGTGAGAAAACGTCATAGTCCTTAAAGTCCATTTTTGTTTGTTGTAAATAATAAATTTACTAGAAACACTTTTATTACTTATTCTGTATGAAAATGTGTTCCTATATTAAGCTGCGAATTTAGTTATTGTGATTCATTGATACGCCCACTGAACGAGAGAGTGTTCTATTCAGTGATTGAATAAATCATTCAGTCATAACATCAAATTGAGGACTATTGTGAATGGTTACCTAATTTTTCCAGCATTTCAAGTGTGAATAATATGTAATATGATAAAGATTTATATTGAATTATTGAAATCGTTGAAAGTGAAGTTGGCAGATACTTTATGTCTAGCAGTTTTATGTTAAAAAAAAGCCTTTGAAGATAAAGCGTATTCCCACTTTAAACGCATAGTGACTAGTAAGTTTCAGGTGTTCATAGGCGACGGTCCCATGGATGCCGATGTCCGTGTGGTGACGGATTAAGAATACGAAGGTCACTACCCCTATTCGTGTCGTAAGAACCGCCTAAGGGAGCAAACTGCGCAGGACAACAGCTTTGCAAAGAGAAGGGAAACTTGAAACAAACCCTGTACCAACCCCTCTGGCCAGCGTGGTATAGTAGGTCAAAACCTCCTTCCTACGGAGAGGCCTATGTCCTGCAGTTGAAGATTAAAGGTTGTGGATGATGATGATGATAATCGGCGGCGTTAGACAATTAGTTTACAATGAGTTGACCCCTCTATATATTTGCTCGCTATGTTTTATAAGTAAAAGTAAAATAAGGGAATTGTGAAAATTCTCAGCATGTTATATAATTCGTGAAGGGTGCGTGCTCTGGTGGTAACAATAGTTGACGATTTTTCACACAAGGACAAGGAATTAACTGTTGATCCTTGATGCAATAAATGCTTAACCACGTAATAGGATATATTTATTATTACCTACCCAACATATGATATCGATACCATTATTTTAATACCATACCATACCCGCGAATGAGGGTAGAAAAACGTCAAAGGTCTATTCGGTCACATCCAGTCACAAATACATGTTTTAGTTATTTATTTGGTATACCAATAGTATACATACATTGCACTCTTATAAAATGTTTCCACGAAATATCATACCTGGGATGGACGCTCGCAACAGGTGCACACAACATTCACCACAATAAATAACGCCTGACTTTACAAAACTACCAGTGAAATAATACAAAAATCAAATAAAACTTAATACTACTTAAATCTAATTTCAAGGGCAATATAAATAATGCGGTAGGGGTTTTGGTTTAGATAGCATTTCTCATAGGATTTTCATAGTATATAATACGCACGAATATAGTATTTCTAGTCCAGCATAATTTAAGCATGAGTATAGCTTGGTAATTATTAATATAAGTCAATGATATTGGTTCGTAAATACAACATATTTAATGCATACGTCTCAGTAACGAACCTCGAAGGATATTATATTTTATGGTATTGAAGGCAGGTGTGTAAGTTCGTAATTTGCTGAGTCTCGGTACTGAGCAAATTACCTGGTATCTTGTTCAACAAAAGTAACGGAACGCTTGTCAGACTGAATATTATGGGAAATATTGTGAGATAGTATGGGTACCTTTTATGTTTTAAAATGATTGTGGGAGAGTCATGCTCCTTCACAAATGGGCCGTCTCGATCGAAATGGCTGCCTAAAATTGGACATCCTCGGTGGCGCAATGGTAGCGTATGCGACTGCTGAGCTGACGTCTTAGGTTCGATTCCCGGGTCGGACCAAACGTTTGTATGAACTGCAAATATTTCTTTCGGAGTTTCAAAAACCGCACGCCGTCTCGGGTACCAGTAGCTGGGGAACCAGGTGTACCCGAGAAAGGAAATCCCTGGTACCCCGACGTACTTCGGGCCATCCACGGCGTGTATATGACCCCCTCCTGTGTGGAAACCCCTATGTTGCCTTTGTGCGCAGCGCGTCTCGCCGCCACCCCGGTCTGCTTCTGTTAGGGTGACCTCACCTTTCACCCCCAGGCCTTCACTTATGGAGGACGGAGGTTGTTCTGCGATGTGTCTCCTCCTGTGCACGCACTGCTCCCACCAAATTGGGGACCAGACTTCGGAAATGATGTCCGAAGTTTTACGGAAATAAACAAATAAAAACAGTAACAAATATATATTATATTACTATAATAGGAAGCATGTTGTTATGCCTAAGAAATTTGTGACAAACCTGTGAAATATCTATCAAATCCAATAAAGCTGAGGATGACACCCTATCGAAGCAACCTGTTGAGTATACCTTGACATAAATTTAGCAATGCGACCTAAATATCTGCCACTCGTCCAGCGTTCACAGCTAATCTTAAATCTGTATCAACACTTGCCAGCATCGTTACGCAATGTCAACTCTTATATTACGTAACGAAATATTTTTTCAGGATAATGCGTAGTGTTCGGCCACACTTGCAGGTTTTCTGTTTTATATAAATATGTTAATTCTTTGTATTTAAATACGCGTAATGTTTTCAATAAAATATATTTTTATATTAAATTGAACCGAAACCGAAACCGCATTCTTGTGAAATAAGAATAAAGCGTCCTTCTTTATTTGACTTAAATGGTAACTGTCAATAAAGGAACGTAAAAAAAAATCTACGTATTTTAGACGTAAAAAACATATTTATAAATTCCGATACTGTTTTCAATTACCTGACCTTTAGAATATTGTACTGATCGTGGCCACGAATTGACTGGTGAGAGCTCAGTGGCGCCTCCATGAAGTGTTTAATAGTTTAGTTTTGTTCAGGAGAAAGATTTTTATACATTTCACATACTTTTGTTGGAGTAATAGTGACGGTCAGTGGAGAGCACAGGTGTTTGATGCGCGATGCAATGGCTTCTATAGACAACAGTGAATCATCAAATAATTGTGAAAATTAAAAATAATAATTCATCAACAGCCTTTAATAGTCCACTGCTGGACATAAGCCTCTCCTTAGAAAGGATGTTTTGGCCTACTATACCACGCTGGCCAGACGGGTTGGTATAGGGTTTGTGTCAAGTTTTCCTTCTCTCTGCAGTGCCATTGTTCTGCGTAGTTTTTTCCCTTAGTCGGCTCTTACGACACCCACGGGATGAATAGGGGTGGTGACACTCTGTATTCTTAATCCGTCACCACACGTCACCACCACACCACAATAACTAACAAGCAGTTTTATAGACTGTAAAAAAAATTGTGTGGTATATGAAAAGTGATTATATATTTAAACTTCGACAAGTGTGGCCAAACTTTTTTACTCAACGAGGGTAGAAAGATGGATAGTCAGCTCGGAGTTGCGTAAATCGTTGTAAATCTAGCGATTGATTGACGTTTCATGGCAAAAACAAACTTTATTTTTATACTAATATATGAACGAATGAATGGCAGTGAAGTGAACAAATGGCAGTAAATTATGTTTCGACTACTGACAGTGAAGGGTTTGTATGTTGAGAAAATCGTGGGAAAATCTCAAGGGTGGTTATAAGTTTTATAAAAATAGGCTATGACCTAAATACAAGGAATCTTTAAATATAAATTGAACATAGTTTACATATAAAAATATAGAGAAAAATAAATGTTTTTTCATTAATTTTCTTCCATCCTATCTAGGTTGACAGGAATCTCAAGATTTTATTTATTTATTATAAATAAATAAAACTTTGAGATTCATAAATTCTATTTTTATTTTATAAAATATTATAAATAACTCACGTATTGTTTGCTAGTAACAGATAGTATAGATTCAAATGAACGTCATTCTAAAAAAATGTATTGAGATAGAATATTTTCACAACTTTTTCTAAGATGTGTACAGATTTTCACTTATACTTAGAATATTTTTTTCTCATTATTATCCAGGATTTACCTCTACAAATCATCGTCTTGGTGGTAAAGTATGTATTTAAGTATCAAAGGCGCAATTTGGACATAGAAAATAGAATTGGGGGAAATCGTTCAACACAATATATTTTACCCAGTTGATAACATATCGTTTCGCTTAAAATAATGGTTGTTCTGCCCCAGTTATTTTTTTCTTAACCGACGAGAGCAAAAAATAACCATTTTTCTAAACCGGGATTAATGAGCAAATAACGGCGATAGCATATAAGATGAGATTATTGTATAATGCCAAGATGTTGTTACAAATTTTGCATGTACTCTCAATAGATGGCGTTGTACCTTTTGCCTAAATCACGGTATGGTTTCGTTACCGCGTCGATGTTATATTTAGTTTTTGATTTGAATAAATTATCTTAGTCTTGGAGAATTGGTGTTTTTATACATGGTCCTTCGAGCCGGATACAGCAGTGACACCGGAACGAGATTGAAGCAGCGGAGCCAACTGACAGTGAAGAACGACCGAGGTGACGTGACATCTGACGGCGAAGTTTAGCAGCTAAGTGTGACAAGTGCAATAATTTAGTGTGGTAAAAGGACATTCAAACTGTGAGTACTCTTAATATT
>CADEBD010000858.1:0-13455 GCA_902825455.1 Arctia plantaginis | reverse complement strand
TTATTTTTTGGCTCTCATTATGTTACGATTACTTTAACACAATATGTTTTATGTAATTTAAATGTTAACAATTATAGCAAACTCACATCACGACGAGTAAGAAAGGTTCAGAAAGGTTAACCTTAAAATTTTTACCGAGCCTTTTTCTTAAAGTAGTTTCTGTCGGCTTTAAGTCGATACGATACGGATAAACTTTGATTTTTCGAGCAACTGCCATCAAACCTCCACAACCCAAGTACTAGGCGATATCGAAGTTTTGTAGAAAGACTGTTGTTGGAATTTTTAGGGCTCCAACTGCCTGTACGTATGACATGTAACTAGATGTTCGTATGGCAACCGAGATCGACGGCTTAATAGAAGACTATAAAACAAACATTTTATGGTGTTCACGGCGGTAACAGACTTTTATGCAATAGGAATTACGAATATATTAGATATTATCTAGTACCATCATAGGTACAATTAGAGTTTCCCACGTGTCAACACCTACACTAAATAATACTATGATTACATTAGTATATATCATCCTTATCATGGTGATATATATTTTATTTATCATCATGATGAGGATTAGGACTCAAGCATATATCCCCAAAGGCGTATTAAACGTAAACGTCACTACAAATTTAATGTCACTCGTTATAGAAGACAAACCTACTACCGTTCAAACGAGCACGTTAGGTATTACATGGAAAATTACGAGTTCAATTGAAAGGAAAATTTGGTAAGAAGGCGAGGCAATGGTAGAAAATTAATATTGCTTTACGACGGATTGGCGAGTATGAGTAAGCAATAACTGGAGTAAGTTAGAGTCGCATGAACTGAACCTGAATAGTACTTGAAATGGCGAGGAAGTCCTGTCCCTCTAACGGGTTGTTAGGGTCCGTATCCCGTGGGTGTGCAAGAGCCGACGCAGGGAACAAAGAGGACACTAGCACTGCAAAGAAAAGAAAAAATTGACATAAACCGTAGGTAAACCCATCTGGCCAGAATGGCATAGTAGGCCAAAACCGACTAACCAAGGAGAGGCATATGTCACAGCAGTGGACTTCTAAAGGCTGTTGACGATGATGATTGCTAGGGTTTTACCATATATTTGATTATCAACCAGTTTTGCGTTATACTTTAATTTCTTATGTATTTTTTGCGTTTTGCAGATGCCCTGATTTACGGTTTAGTTTAGACCGCAGCTCACCAGTCAACACTCAACCACAAAATCGTCATGGGATTCATAAACGTTCGAAAATTCATCCCTTCATTCAATTCTAAAAACGTAGCATTCTGCAGGCTCTTCAAAGTCACCGGGTTGAAGAACAGTCTAGACACATTAATTAAATTGAAGTGTTTGCCGTCGTTTAAAATAAATACGTGTTGTATACAGATGCTTGTTGATTTATTGTTTGTTTGCATAACACTTGTAAACAGCTCTTGTAAGCGCTAAATCTGAACAAGCATTGCGTGGAAAATTGATTACATTGGGAGCTTTGAACTTTGAAGAAGATATGCAGCAGCAAATATCGTAACTTTATTTTAAATTTGAAACAGGAATTAGAGTAGGTTTCCTTTTAGGGCGGTTGATCGAGTTACAATAATCATGTCACGGGTGAAACCAATTAGAAGCTAAAAGTTAATCCTCATTACCAAATTTAATACAAATATAACGAAGGGAGTAGAAAATAGTAATTACATATTTCTTCTTTTTAACCGACAACTATCTATTTATCACAACTTAGTTAATGACCCAAAATAGGAAATGTAGCCTTATTTTGTACTACGTTTACTAGAGTTGTTGCTTTCTTCTTTTGATTAAGGATACTAAGAATCCAAGATAGGGTGGCAAATAAAACTTTAAAAATAAGGGTAATAAATTTTTCTTTAAGGGTTCATTTTCTTGAGAAAATTAAAAAAAAATCTCGACGTAATGTCTCCCGATAAGTCCCTTAAAATGTTTAAAAACTGCTAAAGTCAGCCAAGAATAAACGAAATTATGTACGGAAATATAGTTTTACTTAGGAAACTTTAATTTAGAGTAATTATAGTACGTTGGAATGGGAAAAACAGTGTAAATAGTAATTTCTTGGCATTCTATTAAATCGTTTAAGAGCTAATTAAAACTCCCTTCTCGAATACTCTAACTTCGAATTACGTGCAGAAGTACAAGATATATTTTTTAAATTAACAGGAGGTTGTTTAATTAAGTTTGTAAGTTTATTGTTCAATTTATTTGCAAACTAAATTTACAATTTTTTGTGCATAAAGTACAACATTATGATGTTAATGCCAAAGACCTTTTTTTTTTCTAGTCTTCGTAACGTCCTAACACTTAGTCATTTATTTATGCACCATAAAAGATTGATAAGATCAGGGCTTCCAAAGTGGTCGAAATCGGTCTCCTAAAGGGTCGACATAAACGAAACAGATATTAGGGGTCGCCGAGGTCTAAAAATTCTATTAATTAACACAAGTTCTTATTTGAAAACTTTCAAGATACTGTATAAGTTGTGGTACGTAGTACAACTGTACCAAAGTTGTTATAAGACTGGCTTACCTATATGTGAATTTATTATGTTAAATTTTGATGAGTAAATGTGTCAAGTTTACTCACATAACAAACGGCAAAGTTTTCAAACTGGCAAATGTTTTATATCAATAGGAAAAAAACTAGAGATAGGATTTTTAAAGTAATTTGGCTGTGGGGGCCCTGAGGTATCTGTCATGGTCTTTTGTCCATGCAGTTTTGCCTTTGCAGTTGGAATCCCTAGATAGATGAGAGATTAGAAAAAGACACATGAATATTAATGTCTACACTCACGCCTAAATTCCGGCCTTAAAGGCAGAGACGATAGGACACAATTTCCTACAGTTCACGCCTTCTTCAAATTTTCAAGCCTTCCATTCACGCAAGGGGGTTCCGGGAGCTTCGAGGCCTTCTTTAGTACACCGACGATTAGTTTTGCAGGGCTAAACACACCGGCTTCCTCATTCAATTTTTACCAGACTTTTCTTTAGCTTTTGTTAGATGATGATTTAGTTAACATTTCGATGGCGATTTATAAAATATACTTAATTTAAAAATCAACTTAAAATCCCACTATTTAAAAAAAAGGAAGAGAAATCAAAGTTAGAGCTTAAATTTATAATTCTCATTTTTTAACATCTTAAACGTAAATTAATTACAACTATTGTTGTGTAAAACGATTATATTATTGATTAAAATTAAATGTCGAAGCGCATCCATCATAATTTAAAAATGGCGCTAAAAGGGGTCTGTGATGATGATTTTGCGCACACAATTTTTTAACAATTTAACTTTTAAAGTATGTTTCATAATAATTATTTTTTAAATAAAAACTAAGCACCGTGTATGTAATTATGTACCGATACAGTACAATCAACACAATCCCATACTGAGGGATTAGAATCTTTTGAATTGCCTGATGCCGATTGGGCTGTGATCACTAGTTGAGACAGCTTTAGTCAGCTTTTGCATACAACCCTACATTATTATATATCATAGGACTTGGAAATTATTTAATAAAGTGCCGTAACTTAACAATTTTCTTATTAATGTCCCAATAAAGCTGCAACCGATTTTAGATCTTATAATAGTTACGAGTATAATAAAACAGAAAACATTTTTCCTAAAAGCTCCTATTCATTTTGGTCTATTATCTACCAAGCGACATAATTATATATTAAACGGATTAACTCTTTTAAGCAAAGATTTACCGTCTTTATCTTAAGAAATCTGTTTAAAAAGAGAAGAAAGAACAGAACAAAGACGTTTTCGTTTATAATCTGTGTAATTATTGCTATAAAACTTGAATGCAGAAGGTGCGGAACACAGATGTGGATGTTAGTCGCTCCAGTGCTTTCTTGTGCAATCCAAAGGAAAATTTCAACGCTATTCTGAATAAAGATTTCTAACAGGTTATTTTAAATAATGATTATACGTACATTGTTTATGCTCAGCTGTTGCTGGAATCTGTTTGTGTACTGTTCTGTAACAATGTATTATGTGTGTCGTCAACTCTCAATATTTTTTTCAAATTAATATATTTTATAGCTATTCAGGCTATTACAATGCTGTTTACATAGTTTTATCAGTTAAAGAATAAACATTTTTTTTTAATTAAAATATCACATTTCATTAGGTACCTTTAAATTAATTACTCTAGTTATAATTAAAGTTCACAAACATACATAGTAAGTAAGCCTCTTTATTTCCTTAATACTAACAAACTTCCTTAAAACAACATTGTTCAATTATTAAGTATACAATGATATTATACTTTTAACTTTAAGTGGTTTAAAACTAAAAGTATTATATAAATTGATTTGTTTAGATTATTCTTAAATTATTACAAATATATTGAAATTATTTTAAATATTATAATTAAGGACCTCTCATCGAGTAAAGGCCTCCTCCAATTTTCTCCAATACTCTCTATCTTTTGCTTTAGTAAACCAGTCTATGCCGGTCACATCTTTATCTCATCTATCCATCTCTCTTGTGGTCTTCCTTTGCTTCTCTTACCGAATGGTCCAGTCCAAACAGTAACTTTTTTAGTCCATTTTTGTTTGTTCATACGTGCTATATGGCCAGCCCATTTCCACTTCTGTTTTTTACAATATTTTAAGGCATCTATGACATTTGTTCGTTTTTTATATCGTACATTTTTTCTTGTCTTTTCTTTTTATGCCTAAAATGCTGCGTTCCATTGACCTTTGACATACTTGAAGTTTATTTTCCGTTTGCCTATTATTCTTTCATAATCTAGAAAGAATAATCAGGAAAAAGAATTTAGTTTTCTTTGGTATATGGAAAACGAAAAAAGTTACAATGATTTGCAACAATTATACTTAATGTCATAAACGAAAAGATGGGATTGAACATAATACGACCAACATAGAAGAAGTAAAACGACTGGGCAAGCAACGAGAGGACGGAAAGCTTAGACCGGTGGCTGTAACTCTGAGTACGGTGGGGATGAGGGTTGAACTTCTGAAAACAAGAAAAAAGCTTAAAGATACACTAATATATTAAAGAAGACTTTCCTCCGATATATTAGAAGAGCGAAAACAACTGAAAAGACAAACATACATATACAGCCTTTAATAGTCCACTACTGGACATAGGTCTCTCCGTAGAAAACAGGTTTTGGCCTACTATACCACGCTGGCCAGACGAGTTGGTATAGGGTTTGTGTTAAGTTGTCCTTTTCGTTGTTCTTCGTAGTTTTCTCCCTTAGTCGGCTCTTATGACAACCACGGGATGGAATAGGGATAGCGACAGACATTCTTAATCCGTCATCATACGCAAAAGTAATAACTGTAAATACGATAAAAAAATCAGTGTGACTTATCAAAACACCCGGTCAATGCTGTGGTAGATTAGGAATGTTGCGTCTCTTAGAAGGTACTTCCATGATCTTTATTTTATTCGATTTCGTGTTAATGTTAATTCCTAAAAAAACCCATTTGCTTAAAACTATTTGTTACTATCTAAAACCAACTAAAGTCACTTTTGCAGTCCAAATTTATTCGAAATAGTCGTCGTCGTATTATAATCTAGAAATTTTACTCTTTTAAGTTTTAAAGAAAAAAATTAGAAAAAAACATAAATAATAGTAATTTAGACAGGCCTGTTAATTCAGTGGTCAGTGATATTGACTGCTTAGCGAAATGTCGTGGAATCGATTTTTTCCAAGGACAATTGTGTGATTTGTTTGTTCTATGTCTATGTGTTATACATGGCTATGTGTGAGTGTCTTAAGATAATGTTTCACATGTATGTAGCTAATGTTGTAACAATATACAGCACTGAGAAATAAACGACAGAAGTAACTATGTATTTCACATATTTTATTAACTTTTGCAAGCAGCGGCCTCAAGAGGAGAGTAAGTCCCTCTGAACTCAATGGTTTGGCTGTATGGGTTCACAGGGACTTACTTCTTTTCAAAGTACACTAGTGTCTTGTAACACCGGAACACGACTTCACCATGAGCTCCTGCAAAAAAGGACCGTCATTGGGACGAGTGCGAGTGTATAAAAATTGAATCTTAAATACCCAAAAATACAATAATAAGTTTGAAATAACAATGCGTGCACATTAATAATCAGATGGTATTAACGATATAATTAATAAACTTGCATGATAATGAGGCCATTAATTATTGTATGTCATTGCAGGCTTATCTTCGATCGCTCATTACTAGTATGTAGTATGGAGAACATTTGTAATAGGACTAGACAGTATGTTTAAAATTTTCTCCCCCCTCTACTTCGAATTTGGAGAATCTCAATATATATGTAAAACAACTTAGCACAGAAGTCTACTACATGGGTTCTCCACACGCTCGACGCATATAAGGTACTATACAGTATCTTGAAGAAGTGAGATATATTTGAAACTCCTCAAATCACCTAAAAAGTGTTTGACATAAAACACGACTTTTCTCAAAGGAGTTTTTTCAATAAATATTTAGAAAAGTTTTAAAAACCGTAGAATTTTTCCTCAGTACGATTTATAAAAAATGTCATAATATTTTATCCAAGTATTAAGAACAGGGATGTTAGGGTTTTGTAATGAACCTTTTTTTTTTTGAGGATATTTCAATTTCTGAGAAAATTAAACGACCAAAGTGGGACCAAAAGAAAAATTGAAATGAAAAATACCCCGTCAAAAACCTCTATATAAAGATAAACCCTAAAAATAACCCCCCAATTTTTAAAAAAAATAATTAGATTTAGGTTCTGCAGTGAACATGTCATAATTTGTGCCGTTGCAGAATATTGGGGTGGTAGGCATAGGGAGGCGACTTTTTGCAATTTCCATAACTGTTGCGGGAACCCCAAAAAAAAATTGATAAAAAAAGACGTGTGGCATCGGGGCTGCCGCGGTAAAGTATGCGTAGCATTTTTTATAACTTATGCAATTATAATTATTATTATTTTTTTAGCAATATTTTTTTTTTGAATTTAATCAAGTTTCACTTTTTTACGGGTGACCCATAAGAAAACATTTTTTTTCTTTTATTGAATAAAAAAATTGAGCTAAGTACAATTTTTTTTTAAAAAAATAAAAAAAAAATATATTTAAATAAATTTCATTCCATGTAAGATTTTTCTGCTTAGTTGACGAAATTTCCTTTTACCAGCATTTGATTTTTGGTACTGTTTTTTTTTTTTTTTAGCGTGAGGTTTTTTTTTGTTTCGGAAATTTTTGGATTTGGTCCCCCCGCCAAGGGGGCCCATAGAAACTGGCAAAAGTTAAAAGTAAAAAAAAAAAACAAAAGACAATTATTTTTAAATCCCTTTTTAAAGCATGAAATTTACTTTTGTAGCTTGCTTACATTGCAAAAGAACAAAAAACTTTTATTGAAAAAACATCTTTGATCTTTTTAAGCATTCCTCGGTAAATGGTTTTTGAATTAAATGGGGTTTTAGAAAAAAAAAATAGTATTTTACGTGAAACAAAGGAAAATTTTTATTGAGAGTTTTTTTCGGTTTCAATTCCAATAGCTAGCCAATTACATGGTAATACAGAAACACAGTCGTTTGGGAAAGACGATAGTCAAAAGGGGCGTGCCTGCCTAATTCGTTGTTGAGTTTTTTTCTGTGATGAAGAAAATTTTGTTTAAAAATGTGTACTTTCAAACATATTTTTAAATGGGTTTTTAGGAAATACCCAATTATAAAACTTCCAAAAGGGGGCCCGACAGTGAAAGTAGGGTTTCAAACGGCGGTCTATTTTATGGGGAAATTTTTTAAAAGAAAAAAATTCTTTACTTCATTTTTTCTTAAAAATTTTTGAAATAGCCTTTATGTAGACCTAAGTCAAAAAAATCTTTTTTGTAAAATTGAACCAATTTTTTTTCAATCTTTGCCAACTAAACCCCCCGTTCCAAATTTTTGCAATTGAAACAGGTAAGCTAAGTATTTAAAATTTTTTAAGTGCTTTTCAAGTTTATATGTAGCATTTTTGTCAATACTCAACATTATTTGAGAAACAGTTATAATAACAGTCTGCCTTTAAAAAGAAAAGAAAGATTTGGGAACGGACTTCTGAGTTTCAGTGATCAGGGCGGCGATGGTCACTTCCATCGGGACCCGTCTTTTTATCTGCCCCTTAACAAAAAAAAATTGGTAAACCGCAATTATAAAAGCTGTCTTGACCCAGATTTGACACCGCTCAAAACGGCGGAGTGACCTCTTTTAGTTTTGAATTCGTACGGTTAAGAGTTTGGGAAAATTTTAATTTTTAAACAATTACAACAGTTGAATGTGGTATATTTTTAACCTGAACTTAATTAGATGTAAATAAGATTAATTAAAAGGGTTTTCTGGAAATTTAAAAATAATTTAAGCAAGGGCATTAATACCCGGACTCTTACAGGTGGGATCGAAAGTAATGTAAGCAATTTTATTAATATTAATTCTTACTTTACGGATTCTTACAAAATTTCCTTCAAACATCATATATAATAATGTATTGTGAGTTTTTTCATAATGAAATTTTGTAAAAAGTCCCGTTTTAAAGTTAAAAAAAAAACGTGCAAAACCAAACTTTATTTAAAAAAAAACAAGCTAAAATACGCACAGAATCAGAACAAAAAAACAAAACCTTTATCGAAAAATAGGAAAAAAGTTATATTTTTGGTTTTTTGTTCAGAAAACATCTGGACCCAAACACCGTTCGCAGCACTATCTCTTTTAAAATGTGAGCGGGTTTTTTTAAAAACATTTTTTTGGGCGCATTTCGCAAAGTTTTCCCCCGGAAATGTGAAAGTGTGCGTAGGGTTATAACGAAGATAATAGGTTATTTTTGCTTTTAATTTGTTTGAGGGATTTGTGTTAAACTTGAATGGGACGGGTTTCCCTGATTTTAAGTAACTACGCTGCACAGGGATCACTCTGACCACTTTGACAACTGCAAGATCCGTGTTGCAACCCTAATTGATTCCAAGAAGTTTTTTTACTGCCCTTAATAGTTTTACAACACAAAGGGAAAATAGATTTACAATTAAAAATTACATCAACGTTTTTTAAAACCCCTTTCTGACTGCCTAAGTCAAAAGCGTTGAAAAATTTGATAAAAAAAAGCAAAGAAAATGTTACTCGCTGACGAAAAAACTCACCCGCACTAAAAAGTCGTTTCGATTCGTTTAAACTAACGAAAAATCGGGCCCAAAACAAAACCTTTAGTTAAAATAAATGGGCCTGGCAAATAAATTATGAATCGCTTCTTTTTTCAGTTTTAAATGATAAAAACCGCATAAAACCCCCCCCACCGGGCATGGTCGAACATGTGCCGGTAACAGAGATTTTTTTTGTTTATTTTTATAAAAAAAATTGGGTTTATGAGTGGAAAAACTTTTCCATGGAAAGTGTTTTAAAAATTAAAATTTTAAATTTACCCACTTGATTCTATTTATATTTTTTGGTTTTGGTGAACTAGAAAATAAAATTTTTTTTTAAAAGCTTTAAAAAACGTCGAGTCCTTATTTCCCATCACAAAAATAAATATATTTTTTTTAAATTATAAGCATTTTGTTTATACTAGAAGTAGAGAATATTGGGACGGGTTATGCTTTGTAGTATACACAACAGAGATTTAAACAAAAATTTTCCCAAGTCTATGTTTATCAAAATCTTTCAATACCACTGCTGTGATGTTTACACAATAATACAAGAGATAATTTGCCTAACTTAAAGGGTTATACTTTTAAAAATAATTAAATATTTTCATAAAAAAAAAAAACTGGAAAAGGTTTGAAGGAAAAATACAATTTTAAAGATTATTTTTTACAGCAAGAAATGTTTTAAAGTACAAAATGGGGTAAATCCATGACCCGTAAAGATTAATTTTAATTTGGGGAATAGTTTTTTATTACGAAGAAAAGGTAAATGAGTATTTTATCAGTCAATTAGCTTCGTATTTCAAGCCCCCCTAGTTTGAACCTAGATGGCTTTGTGAGTAAGACGTCTGAAAAATTTTTAAATATTTTTAGGTTTAGTCTTTGTGGGACATAGGCTTTGTCGAGCTTTTGGACGCGGGGGTTTTCTTTGAAATCGTAGGACCTTTTTTTTGGAATAAAGGGAAAACGAGATACGGATCGCCCGATGGTAAGGACTCCCGCCGCGCTTTTGGAAATCGAACTCTAAAGTCAAACTAAGAGCCCAAAAGGTTTGCAATTTTTTTTAATCTCCCCTTAAAAGAATCGGGGAGGGGGGGGGATTTTGAGTGACTCACTCGGTCGGTGAAAACTAAAAAAGAATTTTTCAACACCGGTTTCTGTATTTCGGTTTTCACCTTGGCGATACTGTGTGAGATTGTTTTTTCTTTTTTAGACTCGAGAATTCACAATGGTCGCATGTTTTCAAATGACTGCCGAAGGCGTAGGGGTTTAAGGGGTCGCCACCCCGTTCCTAGACCCGAGTGTGTGGATTCGCCCCCACATGGGACATGACATGTTTGTGGACCCAAGTTTTTTTTTGGGCCTGGGTTTTGTTTGTGTCCTTTTGTTTTTTATAAAAGCTGAAAGTTTTGGCATGTCCCCTAACAGGTAACAAAAGACCCGCGACTATGTTTTGGGGTTTTCTTAGGCAGGTAAAGGAATAAAGGTTTTATAAAAAAAGTACCTAAAAACGTAAAGTATATGTAAAGCCCCCGTTATCATAATTAATTAAAAAAATACAAAAATAAATTATAGCATTTTATAACGCTTTGGGGGAAAAATCAGCTAGAGAGTAACGCAGTCATCTGGGCCCCCCATGAAGCTAAATATACCCCAGTTGGGGGAGTTCAAAATAAATTTTTTAGGTTTTTGATTTAGATACTATGGAGTATAACCCTTGATCCCTGAAATTAGGGTACTTAGGGGTGGGATACATAAAAAGAGGTTAGGACGATAGATATGTGTTCCGGACGATAGTGTGGCGGCGCCCCCGGCCGCGGTGCGGGTGTCCTATGCGGGGCACCCCCCGCGAGAGAAGCACCGCTGAGCGCGCACTGCGACTCGAAAAATTTGCGGATGAAATAGATTTTTTTTATTGCTCATGAGTGGATTCACAATAACAGCATTAAAAATTAATTTCTTAAAAAAAAAGTAGATGGTATAACGCTTTTGCTTTGGGGTTTAACCTGTAAAATAGTTTTTTTTAAAGGAAATAAAAAAATAAAAAAAATAATAAAAAATAATTAAATTTGCTTTTTTGTTCAAAAAACTGTCGAAGAAGGTCTTGCTCTAAATGAAAAAAGAGGCATAAGTATGGCAAATACAACAGTTACAAGAATATAGGAAATTACCCAAACCACTGGTATTTTTTTTTATGTTATTGAAGCTTTCACAGAACAGACAATTTCAAACTTTTTCGTGCGTATCATATCAGAATAAAAATCAGTTGAGAAAGTTTTAAAAAAACATAAAACACCTAAATTGATAAAAAATGGTTAATGACTATTTCACTAGGAAATTTTTTTTTTTTTTACCAGGCTTTGTATTAACAATAGGACAAAAAATTTAAAAGGAAAAACAATTTTTAAAAAATACTTAAAAAAAATCTTTAAATACTAACTAAAAAGTTTTTCTAGTCGCGCTTTTTAAAGGAACGTAAAGTTTTTTTTGATTACAAACGTCAAAAAATTTTTAAAAATAATTTAAATAAGTTTTGTTTATGTTTAAAATTTAATCTTTGTTAGAAAATTTGTATTGCCACATTTTTTAAAAGCTTGATTTGTTATGAAAAATTTTTGTCAAAAATTTGTAAAAGCTCAAGAAATTGTAAAGAAGTTGGTTATAAAAAAAAAAAAAAGTGATTTTTTACGATGGAAAAGTTTTTTATTGATTTTTTAAACAAAAAAAAAAACTCATAGAGATATTAAGGAGGATATTGACGGGGCAAAAAACCAAAAAAAATAAAATGAGCTAAAAATTATGACATTATAAAACTTTTAAATTAAACTGAATAAATTGTCAAAGAAGCTATTACGTGTATCATTTTTGAAAACTTTCTTTTAATTCAAGTCAATTTTAAAAAACTTGCAGTTTTTTTTTAATTTTTTAATAGAAATCTTAAATACAAAAGTTCCGTCTTTTCTATAATAGCAAAGGGGTTTCCCGTAAAAAGCCTCGTAAATCTTTTATTTTTCTTCGGTTTATTTCCATATTGTCATAAAATTTTCCCCTCATACGCGTACTTCTTTTGAATATTCAAAAATCAAAATTTTTTTCCCCCTTTCCCCAAATTTTGTTTGGGTTTGGCGCAATGTTTTTCTTCAGTTTTTTCTCTAAATTCGTCAATTCACTGTTTCCTCCCTTTAGTTATATTCGTTTTTTTCGATTTTTTTTTGTTGGGGGAATTTAATCAGTAAAATTTCCCAAAACAAAAAATTTTGTTCAAATTTTGCTTTCGTACAAATTTTGTACTACAAACTGTTAGAACAGTTTGGGGGAAAAAAAGACTTTGTAAAAAAATTAAAAATTAAAGTGAATAAATTTATTTAAAAAAAATCTCAAACATTACCACTGCTCCTTATACATTATTTTTACAACGTGACAAAAGGGTTTTTGAACAAGGAAGTGCACACTAGTAGGAGTGGTTTTTAGTAGGATTTTCCACCCGTCAATAGAAAAAAGGCCAAATTTCATGCCCCTTTAAAATGGAAAAAGATAAGGAATAATTTTTTACGGGTTTTCTGAAAAATACGCAACTTTTAAAAAGATTCCCTAAAATATACTTAAAAAAGAAAAGGTTCGAAAGGCAGAATTCAAAGAGAAAAAGGGAATTTTCAAATTCTAAAGTGCGAAAAAACTAAAATACTTTTACAAAGAGAACAAATAGCCAAAAATAAAATGATTTTCTCAAGTCCCCGCAACAACCCCCCAAAAAAGCGAAAAAAAATAAAAAGGGGGGTTAGCGAGAAGAACAAATCCCAAAATATAGAGACCCAATGAACAGGAAATTAACAAATCGAGGAAGTCACATCCACAAAGGATCAAAACAAAATTTTCAAAATTATTAATAAAATAAAACAAAAAATTACAATATTAATCAAAAATACAAGAGATTAACACTTTTTATCAAAAAATTAAAAAATCATCCAACATATTATTTTAAACGTTAAAAGAATTTATGGAGCTTTATTTAAAATCGATTTTAAAGCCCACAAATAGGTGGATGAAAAAAAAAAAAGCCGGCCCTATAATTTCTTTTGGGGGAGGCTTTACCAGTAAAAGGGTTCTTGGACAATTATTTGTAAAGAGTCCCCCCGGTGTTTACGGTTTTCTGGTCAAAACCTAGGTTATCCTGAAAAAGACATGGTTTTAATTGATGACAGAATTTTTAAAAACCGGGGTTTTTTTTTAGGGGGTAAAAACGTAAAAAACAACAAACTAAAATTTTTTTATGTAAAAATTTTGGTCTTTACCCATAAGTTAAGAATTTGTTAT